>RJWM01011158.1:0-60801 GCA_004363535.1 Dasyprocta punctata | reverse complement strand
TGCTGGAAAAACTGGCTTTCTATATGCCGTAAACTAAAACTAGATCCATGCCTATCACCATGCACTAAAATAAAGTCAAAATGGATCAAAGATCTGAATATAAAAACAGAGACACTAAACTTACTAGAAGACAGAGTAGGTAAAAATCTTGATGACATAGGAGTAGGCAGAGAGTTCATGAACAAAAATCAAATTGCACAGGAAACACTTCCCAGAATCAACAACTGGGATCTCATCTTACTGAAAAGTTTTTGCATGTCAAAGGAAATCTACAACACAGTAAAAAGAAAACCCACAAACTGGGAAAGTATCTTAGCCAATTGTCCATCAGACAAAGGACTTCTATCTAAAACATATAAAGAATTAAAAGAAATCAGGCCCCTAAAATTCAAGGACCCAATCCAAAAATGGGCATCTGAGATGAATACACACTTCTCAGAGAAAGAAATACAAATGGCAAATAAATATATGAGAAAATGTTCAACATCAATGGTTATTCGGGAAATGCAAATTAAAACAACGCTGAGATTCCATCTCACTCCAGAAAGAATGGCCAAGATTAAAAAATCAACCAACAGCAAATGCTGGAGGGGCTGTGGGGAAAAAGGACCCCTTCTCCACTGTTGGTGGGAGTGTAGACTGGTGCAGCCACTGTGGAAGTTGGTGTGGAGATTCCTCAAGAAGCTAGGATTAGAGATCCCATTCAACCCAGCTATCCCTCTTCTGGGCATTTTCCCAGAAGAATTGAAAACATCATACCACAGTGGTATCTGTGCATCCATGTTTGTAGCAACCCAATTTGTAATAGCCAGATTTTTGTACAATGGAGTATTACTCAGCTATGAAGAATGACAGACTTGAGGCATTTATAGGTAAATGGATGCAACTTGAGACCATACTCATAACTGAAATAAATCAAACTCACATGTGTAAATATCGTATTGCCTCCCTAGTGTAAAAAAAACTGGAAGAGTAATAAGATCCAAAATGTACAATAGATATAGTGAAAAATGAAAGGGAAAGAAAATGTTCAAAAGGAAAGAACAACTGGGATAGGGGAAAGGAGAAAAGGAAGAAGGGAAGAGATTATCCGTATATAGATGTACATATATGTGTGTGCATATATATATATATATATATATATATATACATGATAAGTAACCATACTACTAATTTCTGTAAGTTCATCAAAAAGAACAGTCTGTGCTCTCATTGTTTGATTGTTTGACCATTTTTTTTCATGCCTAAATCTTGTAACCTGAACAACTACTTCTAAGATAACAATATTCAATATACTAACTAGTGTTAATTTTCTACTGTTTTTTGAAATTCTGTATTATTTCTATCTTTTGTTTTTAAAATGAAAAAAGAATTTAAGAAAAGATTAAAGTGGTAAGTTAAAGTAAAACATAGTCCAAGAGAAAAGTAACATGTAATAGATTTATGTCAAAATACACTTAGAAAATGAATGGAAGGATACTGTCTATGGTTACAGTAATGCTTTCATAAATGGCAGCACTGATGAGCCCTTTTTATCTTTTTGCACTTTTATTCTGAAAAACATATGAAACTGAACAGGTCAAAACTTGGACTTAAGTTGGTGTTTGCTCCTGTAAAGCCAAATGTAATGCCCATCTGTAAAGACGAATGACATCCCTTCCAGCACTTACCATACTCTTTATTATGATGATATCTGACCATTTCAGGTAAAATTATTTCATCTAACCCAGCTACATTTTAAAAGAAATGTCACAACATTTTTATTTCTTGCAGATTCCTTGAATTTCTAATTGCTATTGAACTTAATGGTTTTCATCTTTTCTTTAGAGACATGCACATGGAAATATTCTCAAAAACACACTATGTCTCTAAATATTTCTCCAACTTGTAGATATTTAACTTCTGACATTGGTGTTTTTTAATGTTTCTGACATAACGCAGCACTATTTTATAAAACCTTATTGATACTATTTTCATCATTAGTTCTTTATACATAAAATCGCTCATTTTTTTAGCTCCTTTTTTGATGATAACCATTTTGAGATTTGAGGGAAAAAGTGGCTCCCTTTAGTATTTGTCCCAGGTATTGTCAGTTGGCATAGGACTGATGTCCCAAGGGTCCCTGCTTCTCCTCGAACTATAGAGAAAACTGTGTCTCTAAGACTCACCTTTAGAGAGGATTTCAGATGTTCATAGCATTGAGCCAATGCGCTAAATGTGCATGGGCTAAAACTTCAGGGAAATTTGCTGCAATGTTTCCTTCCAGCCAGCAAGGTCAAGGTGAAGCTTGTTTTTACTTGAGGCATGCTTAACATTTGCATCTCACCACCTCTGCCTGCATGGAAACAGTGTCACACAGGTAGCGGCGGCGACGGCAGTGGCGGCCTCCTGACTTCGGGATTGCAGCTGTGAAAGTTGTCCTTGAACTCTGAGTTGACAGAAATCTCTGTCTCTTATTCTGCTAGGTTTTTTGCTAAACATCAGCTTCCCTGCACTAAATTATTTTCTTCTCAAAATTCTTGTTACAATTTTTATTTCCTTTACTAGCCAGTAATAACTATAGTATGTGGTACCAGAAGTTGCAGAATGTATTTCTGGGGTCAAAATAATATATAAAATATGTGACACTTAATAAGTGATTGGAATATTGGTATGTGTTACTTTCTGTTTGCTACTTTGAAGTAAGTATATATGTGAAAGACAGAAAATGCTAGAAAAATAAAATAATTCAAGCACTAATGGAATAAATACAGATTCACTTGAAATGGACATTTTTTTCTTGCAAGCTAAACTGTCTGAAAGTCTAGAAATCTCAAGGCTTCGAAGTTTGGAAAAGGTTAACATTATGAGATGAGAGCTTCTCCCACTGAATGTTCTGTGTCAGAGACAAAGTCCAGGTAACTGGCACTGTTTCCCAGGGTAGACCGATCCATGAGCCCTAATATTTTATTCTCTCTGTACCCACAGCCTTTGTCATGTGGCTTAGGGTTCCTGTTTGCTAAGGATGGGTGTATCCTTCTGCCCTTGGCTTCAAGCTTAACCGCACAGATGCCTTACCCAAAAGAATGTGGCTAAAAGTGAGAGCGGCCAGTTCTGGGCATAGAGCTTGAGAAACAGAGCCAGTTTGTCCTGTTGCAGGGGCTTTGTCTCTGCGGTTGCCATGAGGAGAATGCCAGCTACCATGTTCATCAAAGACAAAGAGTGACACGTGGACTCAACCCAGGGCTTGCACTGCGGTCATCCAGCTGAACACAGCCCGGACTGAGCAAACCTCAGCCACAGACTCATGAGCTGAATAGAGGTTTAGTGTTGTGTTCTACTGAGATTTTGTGATTGGCTGAAAGTACAGGAACCTCCATGCCTAAGCCTATTGTGTCAGATCGCTTTATGTTATCACCACTAAAGTGGGGAAAAGAGATGGGAGTTAAGTGTGGAGAGCAGTTAGTAAATGTGCTAAGGATCATGATCATTCAGTAAACTGCTGTTTTACTGTACACATAAAAGTGTCTAAAGATAAACAGACCAGAATCCATGTAAGTTTTAAGGAAATTGCTGCATCAATAAAACTACAAAAGGCGGTGCTTGCTGCACCCACAAATTAAAATGGTACCTACAAGAAGAGGCTGTGAACACTGCACAGTCCCCAAGAAAAGTGACTGTCTTCGTCATTCTAATTCCTAATATTTGTATACTCATGAATAATAATGTATGAGTAAGAACCTCCCAAAGGGCAAAGTCAGGAGCCGCAATGGTTACTGGACAAAGGAATTCCTCGAGAAAAGCAGAACCAGCACTGACCAAGCACTGAAAATGGCCATCAAGGACAGGATGGTCTCACATTACTTGCCAACAGAGTCTCTTATTTGTCATGAAACTGTGCCTTTTGTGTACCTCTGATTCTTCCCTTCATCCATTCGGAAGATTTTACTGTAACTCTCCTGTAGCACACTGGGTATGGACAGGGAGTCAGGAGCCAACTCTGGACAATGTGGAAGTGACCACTCATCACCTGGAGGTCCTGAGCTGCAGTCACATTCGGCAGCTGTACCGAACTGGGCCAGCATCCCTGGAGAAGTGGCCCCTGAAGAGAGCTTAGGAGGGAAGGAGGTTGTCACCAATGAAATATTTGTGGAAATGATCTTTGCAACTCCCTAGGGCACCCTTGAAACTATATGATTGGCATCCATTTTCTCTTTTTCCCTTTAACATCAGACGATGGCGCCAATTAGTCAGACTTGAACTTGAAAATAATAACCCCTTCTGAATTGGTGAAGCAAGAAGAAAGAGAAATTGCCCCAGTACATTATGGAGTTGTGTCATCCACCTTCCTCTGAAGTTAAAAAAACTAAGCTTTGTCTTCTTCGCTTCCTTTTATTTAATCTAATCTCTCCCTCTCTCTCTTTCTGTTTCTGTTTTTCTGTTTCTCACTTTATGTCTCTATTATATATATGACTAGTATATAAATAAGACTATACATACACACATATATGTATATGTGTGTATTACAGCAATTCATATCATTTAGAGTAGACATTTAAGTATCTTTAATAATAAAATTTCATATACAAATAGGTATGGGTTTCTTCAAGTAGAAGAAAGTATACATAATAAATTACTTTTAGTAATAGATTCATGCTCTGATTTATATTTCTTCCAAATGAATCCATGTTACTTTCTATACTTGCTCAATATTTCTATTTTACACTGAATTCATATTAAATTTCCTCTAATTTGCTTTGATTTCTAGTAAAACATTAGTCTTATTTAGAAACTATCAAAATACTTTTTTTCTAAATGTAAAGAAAATCATTCCTAATCTTATGAAAAAAGAGAATTCTTATTTCTAATATACAAGTTTCAGCTTTATTTCCCATTACTTTTGAAACAGAACTTATGAATCAGTATTTCTCATAAACTTTCCAGAAATCTGGAAAACAGGTTCTCAAATAATGATGTAATCATTTTAGGTCTAAGTGTTATTTTAAGGGCCAATATTTCAATCAGCTATGGAACATTATTTCTATATTTATCTTTTCCCCCTTGGTTATTTTCTATCACAGTTATTTCTAGTTTCAGAAACCAAAAGGTACTTGTATTTCCTGACCAAGATGAAGTAGATGTATTTCTTCTTCCAAGTACAAAAACAACCAAAAAATGACCAGTGTGCATAAAACCATCATAAAGTCTCTGAAATGTAGAGAAAAGAAGTATAACATTCAGGATCCTAAGTTGCAAGGATTTACATGGTATGAGTTTCTGGATATTTCTTTTTGTTTTATTTTCCCTAGATTCTGTGCTGGAGAAGCCAGCAACCTAGAAACAGCAACAATGACCAATAAAAGCCCCATAAAAAGCCAGACCTCTCAAGCCAAGTTACAAAAAATAAATAAATAAATAAATAAAAGAAACATAGGAAGACAGAAAACTGCTATCCACTATCCACCTACTTTAGACAAACACTGCAGGAATAAAGCAGCATCTGCATCTGTGAAAGCCAGGTGAGAAGCTGAGACTTTTACCCTCCACAGGGTGCGGTGAGATGCCCACCTCCTACACTGCAGGAAGACAGAGAAGATCAAGGACGTTCATACCACTCAGGAGACGTGCAATCCCATAGGAATCATGGACTTCCTCTTCACATGTGCCAGACCTTGGATGTTACACGCAGCAAGCTAGGTTATCAACGTGGTACATTAAGGAAGTAGTGGAACCTTTAGAAAGTGGAGCTTAATGGAAGCCTTCCTTTTCCCACCCAGGGAAGTATAGGGCGAGCAGGAAGCCCGACATCTCCTCTCTGCCCAGCAGGAGTAAGATGCTCTCTTGACCCCGATGTGTCCTGCAGGTAAAGTGGAGAATCTGTTCTTTCTCCACCACGTGGTACTAATATAGTGGTACCTCTCCATGCTCCACCGGCAAGATACAGAGCAGGCCTGCTAAATCCAACAGTTTAAAAAGTATTCCAGTTCTTGAAAGATGCAAAATGTCAAGGATATAATAGAAAATCACATATTTCTCCAAGAATCAGGGCTCTCTTACCCTCCATAAGCAAAGGCAATCAACAAATAGCAATACCAAGACGAAACAGAAGTTATAATTATCTGGTAAGAGTTTTAAAGGAGATATTATGTACTTAAATTTTAAATTAATTACAAACATGCCTGAAACAAATAAAAATTTAAAATCTCAGCAAAAAAGTAAAAGTATTAAAAAATAAAACACATGGAAATTTTAGAACTAAAACATACAATAATTAAATTTTTCCAAGTTTCAACCCTGACCCTAGTGATACAAAAGCATAAATACACACTTCTGGTTTTGACATGGTCTACAATATCAAGTATGTCTGCACATGATTTGTGAAGTCACAGCAATCCCGAGGAGAGGAAATTGCTCCTGAGGGATCTCTGCTAATGTCACTGTGACCTAGTCCACTTTACAATGGCCTGAAGTTTCTGACCCCTTTCCTAGGCAAAGTTGGATCCCTGGGCACATATAAATGGTAACAGTTCTAAGAAAAATGTAAATTTTCACAAAATTGCCTTAGGGCATGTTTTAATATTCACAGAGAAACTCACTATCTATTAAAAGTCTTTTATTTCATTTCTTTCTTCAATCATAAGGAAGAAGGGTAGGAGATCTGGTCAGCCAGTCGCCAGCTTCAGTCAGGCCGTGGGTGTGGGGCTACACTACTGCTCTCCCCCAGCCCCTTTCTCCAGTGCATTGCATTCCTCAAAGGCTTTTTTAAAAGGTGAGGAAAAATGGCAGCAAGGGCCACTAATCTCCTCTCCCCTGGTGCAGTCACCACCAACCTTTCCCCCGACAAAATCCTACATTCTTGTCAAGTTTTGTCAGTTCTGCTTCTGTGTATTCTTCAGCATGTTTCTTCTCCCAAAACTGTTGCTCCTGCCGATGCTTTCTGACTGAGCGTACAGTAAAAGCTTGCTGTCTCTGCACCCTCAGTGACTACCTCATCCCAATCCTGTCTTCACTGAAGCCAGAGAAACTCTTCTGAAATGTGCTTGTTATCCCTCCACTAAGAAACCTCCCATGGCTTCCCTTTGATAAAAGTACAAAGTTCAAATTATTTTACATATTCTTCAGTATTGACTTTCCTAAAAATAGAAAGAAGCTAAACTTTTGAAATTTTAAAAATGTCTAAAATTATAAGAACTCTAATTTTGTAATATTTTAATCTCCATTAAATCCATGGATAACATCAGGTGCTACACACACAGCACATGAATGAGTAACTCCAGTAATATCAGAAAACCAGGGGAACAAATTATACCGTCTCATGTGATCTACAAAAGAAATCAATGTGTCTACTCTATACCTGGAGTACAACAAACCAAACCAAACCCTCTTCTATCACAGAGAGTTGGATCCCACACATTCCACAAATACATTTGTTTCATCTGATGATCCTGCTTCCCACATATCAAATATAGTAACGTTCCCAAATTGTATGCTAACAGAAACCATTTGCACAAGATGAAAAGAAATTCCAAAGCATTCTCAAGCATCATCTAGTGTTTTCATAAACTACATATTTTAAATCAGAAGTTGTACATACAAAGTTACTGAATTGTAAACAAGTTTGTGATGCACCATCCATAGCAGGCTCTGTTCCTCTGTAAGTCGTTGATATTGAACAAGTGTAACGTTTATTTCTAATCACTTAATCATTGACAAAATTTCACTGTTTTCTAAATTTCTACAGCATCTAATTGTTGCCTCTATGTGTAAATGTAAACATGTTCCCAGATCTCAAATAAAAAGAATCCTGCTTCCTATCAACAGAGGTGAAATAATTTGTTTAGGGAACTTGCAACTAGGTGGGAAATACCCATTTAATTTAATTTTCCCTGTTCAGTGGCAACTGTGGCCACCAACACGTACCTTTCTTCCAAAGCACATGGAATCCCATTTTCAGTGACCAAGATGAGTAAAGCTTTTCAAATCTTTGATGAGTAGACAGAAGGAAAACCTCTGTTTTTCCCCTTGGCCAGTAAACAAACCCGGAGAGAATAGCTTTCCAGCATGTTGAAGATTCTCTGGCAGATCATTAATCCCAGAAAAATCTCTCCAAACTTACTGATGCGTGGATTCCATTTTCAAATTTCTCATTAGTTCTTTATGGATTAAATGCTGATGTTCACGAGTGAACGCACACAGCTTCAGCTGATGGATGTAATTGGGTCGTAATGGATTTTAGCTGCTGTTCCTTCTGATCTAGCCAATTTGAAATGCAGTATCAATGTATTCTCCCATCTCTCAGTAGGGAATGAGAAATTGAAACCTACAAGATGAAATTTATCAACTTTCATAAAGTCAGTTTCAACCATCATAAAACTGTTAAACTTCTCATTATCATTCTACTCCAGTTATTTCTCGAACTCTGGTCTGGCAGTCAAAATATTAAAGTGTATGTGGAATAAGTAGAGTTGATCCTTCAATATTCTGTGTGTCCTCAACATTGATTTAGGTGCTGTAAATATTACCAAGTGAAAATGACATTAACACAGCAAAATTTAACACCAGAAACATAAAATGACAAGAAAAGATTTAAAGGTTGCAAAACCTTCTGCAATTTTATATTTAAAACATGATTTGCAGCTACATGAGGTTTGATAATAAAGATTACTTGTTTCGGCATCTCAAAAGTTGCTACTGAGCTGTTCTGTCGGCATATTCTGGTGTCTCTTGGGGCCAAAACATCTGTTGATGAATAAGGGATATGGTTTCAGAGTACTCAAGAATTTGTTAACTGTCATAGTCATCGTGTATTTTCTATGCTATAAGTGCATGTGTGCTTTGCAAGTCACAATCAGTATTTTCCTTTGATTCTATATTCATGAGCACTGTGCAACTCAGTGAGATACAGAATCTAATTGACCTCAAATACACTAAGTTTTCTTTTATCTTTAGTAATGTAAAAATGGAAGAGACGGTGCAACATCTATTCTACTAGGAATTTTCAATAAAAAGTATCAAGGGGAAACTATCCTCTTTTCCTACCTGACTTAAATCCTCCTTTTAAATTAATGCAGAATTTCAAGGTTCTCACACAATCTAAAGCTTACTTAAATGATGCAAAGAACCACTGTGAAAGAGTACTGGACATTTTTACACACCAATTCTATTTTATTCTGCAGAGGAATCTTACTACTGATAAAATTAGAAAAATGGTCTAGATAAAAAGATAGAGAAAAATAAGTATCTACCAAGTGTGTCTCTGAGTTTATACAGTATTTTCTTTGTATTGTGCACTGCATAAAACTACAAAAAGGTGACTATTCCTCGGGTTCATAAAATTGGACTGCTAAAATGACATACCTGGTGTAGACATGGAAAACATTAATACCTTATTTGCTTGTCATAAACAATACTAATTAGCAATACATTCCATTTAGCATCTTCAAAACACTTGACAAACATTAAGTAATTAATTAATTAAACATGAAACCAAGACGAGCTTAATTGGAATCTCTCTAAGGACATGCAATACTTCTTGGTTCATGTAGGTTTTGAAATAACAAGATTAACCTTTCTTATGATATTTGACTGCCAGTTTGAGTCCGGAAAGTACCTGGGTGCATGACAATTAGATGTTTTTAAAAAGGTCAATTGGATTTTTTGTAACCTCCAAAATGAGAGGTTAAATTTTCTGTCTCTCTTTCTTTCTCTTTCCGTCCCTCCCTATCTACCTTTCTATTACTTTTCATACACATAACTGGCTTACTTTATTAAATAAAAATTCTCCCTTCCACTTGAGACTATGCCTAGAATAAAATTTATTGTGAATGATTTTATTTCAAAAATATATCATTTTTTTGCATTAACATCCTACCAAACACACACAGAAAGACATCATTTGAAAGAGAAAAACTAGAATTGCTGCTGTAAATTGATATTAAAGTCAGTGGCTATGGCTATGAAGATAATGTCTCATTTTCTGATCAATAGGAAAAATATTTAACTCACAGCAGTAACAAATTTGTCTGCCACCTCATTTTCAAAAACTGAAATTTCAGTTTTATTTTATTGTTTTTATTTGTACCTGCCTTAAATGTTTAAAATGAAATAATCTTTCTTAATAGGAAGAACCTTAATTCAAATTTTGTAAAGCTAAGGTAAAAAATGGCAGATGAATTTCCATGGCAGTTCTCTAACTGTTATATCATTGAACTGGTCTCGTACCATGCAAGAGCCCCACGGTGGCCCAAGGAGTTTAAAAAGAAAAGTAGCCCCAGGAGCACTGCCTGCTCCCTTCACCTTAGAATCTTCCCTTAGAGAAACAAAAAGTTCATCCTGCAGAGTGTTGCCTGTGTTCTGTAACTGTTGAATGAAATATTCTGCAAATATTTATCATTTCCATTTGCTTTTATGGCATAGTTTAACTCTGCAGTTTCCCCTTCTCTCATTTTGTTCTGATGAAAGTGAAATGTTGAAGGTTCTAACTATTATCATCTGTGCATTTATTTCTCTCATTGTTTCAAAATACTTGCTTTACATGTTTGATCATTGTGACATTGGGTGTGTGTATGTTTACATTTGTTACATCCTCATATTGGATTAACCATTTAACAATTTTATAATATGCTTGTTTCTTTTTTACTTGAAGTTTTTTTACCTAATGTGTATATGTTTACTGTTTTTAAAAAATCTTTTCCTATCTGTTCACTGTCAAATATGTTGGCCTCACTGGTGATACAACTTTCTCATATTATCTCATTTTTATAGTTTCTCTTAAAGTATGCTATAGATGTAGACATCCTATTAGAGAGGAAACATCTGTTTTTCATTGTTAATTTTAAAGGTTCAGAAAACATCATAGGACCCAAAACATACCATTCCAGAGCTATTTTTATACACCGTACTGTACACAAAATTCAAAGACAACTGAGTTTGGTTTTTTTCCACATAATACATTTCATAAACCAGTTTTGTTATTAAAGCTTAAAACAAGAGGTGAGTCACTCCTATTCTCATCATTGTGACAACATTTTAGGTGAATGATCGTATACTTGGCCCATGGCATAGTACATAGAACCAGTTGTATGTAACAAATCTTGATGTCTGTGAAATGAGGAAGGTAATTATATTTCATGGAAAAGATTTTCAAAACACGTACTACTAATTGGAGAGCAAAACTATATAAAAGTTGAGTATGCATGACTTCCCAAAATAAGTTAGATTATTTTAAAATAAAAATTATAAAAATATAACCACATCTAAGTCAAGAATTCTTTCTTTAGAATCTCCCTTTTGGAATTTTTCTCATAGCAATGAACACATTTTTCTTTTGCTTATTTCATGTTGATTATAACTTGTCTCCCTTTGTGAGTCATGGAGCTGATTTTTAGAAATAGCCAAAACTAATTTCATCACAGGTCGATCGTGGAACAAACAATCACAGCAGATAATATAAATTTCAAGTGAGAACATTTTTTGAATACTTAATATTGAATTGAATTTCTATTACATCAAATACTTCCTACAAAGGTAACTTCAAAATTTTGGACTACAAGGGGTGATCCACAACTAAGGTGAATGTTTGACATAAATTATCATTCAGTAAAAAACACATTGTCATTAATCTGCTTGAAAAATTCTCCACATCACTTCCTACACACTCATTCTACCATTATTGCCATGGAATGATGCAGTTCGGGAAGTCTTCTGCAGGGCATCTTTTTGAAGCTTGAACAAAAATACAGTGGTTGCCCCTGACCAGCCCCATCCATTAGATGTTCAAAGAAGGGACTTGCAGGACTGCTTCAGGAAGTAGCAAGAATACTGTGATCAGTGCACTCAAAGTGAGGGTGATCGATGGTGATGTGTCTTTTACTCTAATAAATTTTTATATATTCAAATATAACATCTATATTTTGGTCATATCTTGTAAATGTCAAAGGAAGGAAGGGAGGGAAGGAGTAAAGAAAAAGGATAAGAAGAAGGAGAATTATTTTAAACAACTTCATGATGCAACTCAAAGAGGTAAGAAAGCAAGAAAAAACATACACAAAATTAATAGAAGGAAAAAATAATGCAATTGAAGCAGAAATTGAAAGAAATAGAGACTATAAATATGTTTAAAAATGAAAGATAAGTTGGTTAAGTATGTCTGGGGTTGTTTCTGCATCTTCTAATCTGTTCCCATCATTGTTGGGTCTTTTTATTCTCCTAGTACCATGCTGTTTTTATCACAGCAGTTCTATAGGATAATTTTGTATCTTGGATTGGGTTGCCCCTGTCTTGCCTTTGTTACCCAGAATTGCCTTTGCTATTCTAGGTCTCTCCTGGTTTCAAATGACTTTTAGAACTGTTTTCTCTAATTCTGTGAGATATGCTGTTGGAATTTTGACTGTGGTTGTATTAAATCTGTATGGCAATTTTGGAATCATGACTAATTTCACTGTATTGGTTCTTCCTATCCAGGGGCAAATGATACTTTCCATTTTCTGATGTCTTTTTCAATCTCCTTTTTCAGAGTACAGTCACTTTTAATGTAGGGATCTTTTACCTCCTTCTTTAGATTGATTCCTAGCTATTTTATTTTTGGATGCCACTGTGACACGTGCTGTTTCCCAAATTTCTCTCTCAATAAGTTTGTTATTTGTGTATAGGATTGTTTCTGATCTTTGACTGTTGACTTTATATCCAGCTAAGTGAATGAATTTGGCTATTAACTCTGTAAGACTTCTGGTGGAGTTTTTGAGATCTTCTATGTAGAGTGTTTTGTCATCTGCAAATAATGATAATTTAACTTCCTCCTTTCCTATCTTTGTTCCTTTTCTTTCTCTTGTCTAATTGCTCTGGATAATGTTTCCAGAACTATATTGAATAATAGTGTTGATAGTGGGCATCCTTGACTTTTCCCTGAATTTAGAGTGAAAGCTTTCAGTTTTTGTTCATTTAGGATGATGTTGGCTGTTGGTTTGTCAAACATGGCTTTTTTCAGATTGAGATAAAGACCATGTATTAAAACTTCTCTGTGTCTTTTTTTTTTTATCATGAACAGGTGTTGGATTTTGTCAAAAGCTTTTTTTGGATCTATTGAAATTATCATAAGGTTTTTGGTCCTTGGCTCTGTTAATAGTGTATGTTATATTTATTGATATATGTATGTTGAATCATCATTTGACATTTTGAAAAGATAAGATTGGAAAACTGTCAATTAGACTAAGCCAGGAAAAATGAAAAAATGGCCCAAGTAAATAAAATAAAAATTTAAGGGAAAACAAATATTATAACTGATACTACAGAGACAAGGGTTAGGGACTGTCATGAGCAAGTATACACTAACAAATTAGAAAACCTAAAAGAAATGCATAAATTTCCAAACACATATAAACTACTAAAATTGAACCATGAAGAAATCGAATACCTGGACAGATGAATAACAAGCAGTGGTATTACAACCAGTGATGAGACAGTCTCCCAAAAAAGTCAAGCTTTTTGGTTCTATTGCGGAATTCTATTAAAGTTTTAAAGTGTAACTTGCATTCTTTTCCAACTATTCCAAAAAATTAAAGGCTCATCTCATGAGACAAAATCCAGATACACACACACACACACACACACACACACACACACACACTATTAAAGGCCAATATCCCTGACAAATACAGATAGAAAATTCTCTACAAAATATTAGCAGACCAAATTGAAGAGCATATCAAAAAGACTGTGTACTATGACTAAGCACGATTTAGCCCAGGGACACAAAAATGGTTCAATATGTACAACAGATAAGTATGGTGCATTCTGACAGTATAATGAAGGATGAAAGTCACGTGAACATTGTGGTGAATTAGCATGTGGTGATCAACTTGTAACACCCAGCTAGACTGAATCAGCATGGGTCTGGGTGTGAAACTCTCCCTGATAGAGTGTAGTATGGTATCACATAGAGGACAACTTAAAACCACCAAAAACTGTTAGAAGGAAAACAAATCCAATAAATTTTCAGGATGCAAAAAGAACATATAAAGATCAGAAGATTTTCCATACATCAGTAATGAAATATCTAAAAAAGAAACCAAGAAAATAATTCCATTACAATAGACATAAAAAAATAGAAACAAGTTTAATCAATGAATTAATATACTTACCTTCAAAATGACAACTATAAAACAGTGATAAAAGAAATTGAAGATCCACACAGAAAATGAAATGAGAATTCATATTTAATGATTGGAAGAAACATTATTAAAATAGCCACGCTGCTCAAAACAATCTATAAATTCAATGCAATTTTACCAAATATTCAAAGGCATTTTTTACAGAACTAGCAAAGAAGGGACTTGAGGGACTGCTTCAGGAAGTAACAAGAACACTGTGATCAGTGCATTCAAAGTGAGGGTGATTGCAAAATTCATATGGAACCACAGAAGACCCTTAATAGATTAAACATTCATGCACAAAAAGAACAAAGCTGACAGCAACATCATACTGACTTCAAAACATACCACAAAGCATTAGTAACCAAAACAGCATTGTACTGGCAATGCAAACAGAAACACAGACCAATGGAACAGAACAGAAAACCCAGAAATAAATTCACATATTTATAGCCACTTGATTTTCAACAAGAACATACATTAAAGAAAGAACAGTCTTAATAAATAGGGAACACTGGATAGTCTGGATCCCTATCACCATATACAAAAATCACCATATACACATACGAAATTGAAATGGATGAAAGACTCAAATATAAGATGAAAATTAATGAAGCAACAAGTAGAAAATACAGGGACAGTGCTTCAGGGCATCGGTCCAATATCGATATTTTGTATATGACCACAACAGCTCAAGGAACACAAAACAAAGGACAAATGGGATTACATGAAACCAAAAAAGCATTCATAAAGTATAGGAAACAATCAACAGGATGCAATCTACAGAAAGCAAATCATTCATAATACAATTCATAATAGAATTAATACTCAGATCTTATATGAAATGCAAATCAAAGGCCCAAAAGCCCCTGATTTAAAACTGGGCAAATAACCTGAATATACACGCCACCAAAAAAAGACACAAATGACTGAAAAGCATATTTTATAGCTATTGACATTACTGATCATCAGGGAAGTGCTAATTAATATCATAATGAGATATCATTTCACTCCAGGTAAGTTGACTGTCATCAAAAGAACAAAAATAAATGCTAACAAGATTGAATAGAAAGGAGAGCTCTCATACACTGTTGATACGAATGTAAATTAGCAAAACAATTATAGAAAAATATAAAAGTTCCATGGAAAAATTAGAAAGAGAACTACTATGTAATTGAGCAGTCCCACAAGTGAGTATAGATTCAAAGGAAAAGAAATCAGGATACTGAAGAGATGCTTGCATGAGAGTACCCATGTTCATTGTGGTATTTTTCACAATAGTTAAGTTATAGAATCAAAGTAGGCATTCACTGATGCATGAACAGCTAAGTAAAATGTGATGAATGTATATGATGGAATATTATTCAACCATAAAAAAGAATGAAATACTATCATGTTAAGTGGAGTCAGATACAGAAAGACAAATACAGAAGATCTCACTTATATATGGAAAAGAAGTGTTCATCATATAGAACTGAAGAGTTAACTAGTTCCTGGGGGCTTGTATGAATGCAGGATAAGAGGATGGAGAAGAGACAATTAACAGGTGCAGGTTGAAACTAGACAGGAGGAATATTTTTTAAATTTGAGTGGCACAGTAGAATAACAGCGTTTAAGTGTCTATTTCAAAAGAGCCAACTGAGGGGATTTCGATGTTCCCAATACAAAGAAATGATAAATACTTAAAGTGATATCTGATCTTTATATATCTCACGCATTTTTTGAACTATACCCCATAAATATGTGCAATTATTTAGTGTTAATTAAAAATCTAATTGTTTAAAATAATTAAAGCAAAAAAAAAAAAGAAGAAAGCTAATGTGAATCAGTTTTAGCTTGAAATAGTTAAATGTCTTGGGCGAAGAAGCAGAGGTCTGAATGCCAAGCGGTCAAATAAAGATTTTCCTATCAATTTTCACCAATAATAAGAAGCTTAAATTAGAAATGTAGGGGCAAGTTATAAAGAAAATTATACAGAACCACCAAGAGCAAAGAAATAAAGAGGGGAGAAACAAAACTGGTCACACACTGAAGGTGTTGTTTTCATTTTTACCTACAAAATCTCTTTTACACATAAACAAGATCTTTAAATAGACAATAGGGAATCAGGAATGAATACCTTCAAAAGGTTAGCAACATTAAATGAGTATTTTCTCTGACATTTTAATGATTCGCTTAT
Source organism: Dasyprocta punctata (assembly GCA_004363535.1). Lineage (NCBI taxonomy): Eukaryota > Metazoa > Chordata > Mammalia > Rodentia > Dasyproctidae > Dasyprocta > Dasyprocta punctata. The sequence goes on along the minus strand of RJWM01011158.1, from coordinate 44,496 downwards.
CTTTCCAAAGAAGTATTTTTATTTTCATATTACACAACTTTTTGCCTTTTTTTTTTTTTTAACTAGGGATTAAACCCAGGGTCTTCTCACTGAAGTACATTCTCAGCCCTTTTTTGTTTTTTGAGACAGAGTCTCACTGAGTTGCCTGGGCTGGGCTGAAAATTGAAATTCTTCTGACTCAGTCTTCTAGATTAGTGGCAGTAACCTCTTTCTTGCTAATCCAGATCCTGTAGTCTCAGCATAGCAATTCTATTTCCTGAAGAGTCAGTGTAAACTCATTATTTTGTGTGGATTAAATTATGAGCTTGTGTTGCTGAGAACCAGGCCCTTCTTCATATTTATTTATCCCTGCTCTCCATATAACTTTAAAAAAGGGAAAACTAATTGCTCAATTTCCACCAAAGCAGAGTCTGTGTTTCATAGCTTTATTATCTGTACGGTAAGGTTCTTTGGCCCCACTTCAAAGGCAGTTAAAGATTGTCATCAGCCCAAAACTGTACAGCAAGGACACTTGGCACTGAAATCTTGTTAATGCTCCTCTGCACCGAACCTGATTTTCTTATCTGTCCAGATTATGTAAAATTAATCAATTCCTTGCAATAGCACTGAGATATTGTTTCCTTCAGTTAAGAAAAATGATTCAAAGGAACTGAACTGATCTTTCAATATATTTAGAGTGAAAACGTAAGGAGAATCCAGAGGGATTATAGAATTCCTCGTTCTCCTTCTTGTTGCCTTTCTGTTTGATTTATGGATGATCTCTATGTTTTTTCTGGTAAAAAGAAAAAGAAGTCTTACAGGAAGGAACAAACAGGATTTCTTTCAGATTCCATGAGACTCTCCAAAAGCACTCAGTGGCAGTAAATGAGACTGCTGCTTAGTAACCATGTTAGACAATTTATTCGCTCAAAACATGTCTCCCACCACATTTTTACCTATGCCCAGTAAATACAAATTTTACTGGCATTTTGTCAAATCCAACATTATCACATCCTTTCCAATAACCAGAACCATTTTCAATCTCTCTCCTTTCCTCTCCCTTACATGCATTCACTTATATACGCACATCTACAGACCAAATTCTGTTATTCTACACATGCAGCCACATGTGTAGTTTCATGAGCTAATCGAATCTCCTGAGTATTTGAGTTTATTTATGTATATCCCATGTGTGTATATGTGTGTGTGTGCATGTCCAGATTTCAAGGTAACAAAGTGCTGACAGCTGACAACCTTTATGATTGAAGTAGAAAAGGGAAGGCTCCGGAACTCATGAGTAACGTTCCTACCATTCATGTTGTTACTGTAATCATACACTATGCTCCTGACCCTTTGCGATATGACCACTGCAAACAGGCAGGGAAGTATTAGTGGAATTCATTCCACATTCCTGGGGAATATCTGTGAATACAAGCAACAGAAAGACTCTGCATCCAGGGAGCTCATTTTCCCATGGTGGAAGATAAAAAACAAATCACAAGTAAAATAAATAAGTTAAATATTATTCTTTTAGAAAGCAAATGTTGTTAAAGTAAACACAACTGAATAACAGGGACTGAATAATGAAAGGACAGCAAACACATCCTTAAAGAAAGCTGAGGAAATTCAAAGACACAATGCAAAAATGGGCTACTGAGAAAGATGCACGTTTCTCAGATGAAGAATACAAATGGCAAATAAATATATGAAAAAAATGTTCAACATAATTGGTCATCTGAGAGATGCAAATTAAAACAACACTAAGATTCCATCTCACTCCGTAAAGAATGGCTATCATCAAGAAACCAACCAATAACAAATGCTAGCAAGGTGTGGGGGAAAAGGTACACTTCCCCATTGGTGGTGGGAGTGTAGACTGGTGCAACCACCGTGGAAATCAATGTGGAGATTCCTCAAAAACCTAGGATTGGAGGTTCCATTTGACCCAGCTATTCTCCTTCTGGGTATTTTCCCAGAAACATTAAAATCATACCATGGCTATGTATGTGCACCCATGTTTGTAGCAGTACAATTTGTGATAGATAAATCTTGGAGACAACCCAAATGTCCATCAAACACAGAATGGATATAAAAGATACGATATTTTTATACAATGAAGTACTCCTCAGCTATAAAGAAGGATAAACTTGAGGCATTTATAGGGAAATGGATGCAACCTGAGACTACATTCATAAGTGAAATAAACCAGACTCACATGTGTAAACATCGTATTGCCTCCCTAGCATAAGAAGATGAAAAAGTAAATAAGATTCAAAATGTACAATAGAAATTGTGAAATGGGAGCAAATTTTTAAAAAAGAGAAACAGATGAGGGAAAGGAGAAAAGAAGGAAAGGAAAAAGAAAAGGAAATATATATATATATATATATATATATATACACACACAAAAATAGTTAAGATTGTTATACTAATTGCTATTATTTAATCAAAAAGAAAGATTTTTGCATGTATTATTTGGTCAGTTTTTCATGTCTATATCTTGTAATATGAGCAACTACTTTGAAGAAAACAATATACAACGTACTAACTGTTGCTTGTCTCCAACAACCTTATTTTGAAATTTTGTACCATTGGTTTTATTGTTTTTTTCTTCTTTAAAATTTAAAAAAAGAAAGAAGGCTGAGGATAAATCCACTTAGTATAAGGGTGGGGGGCTTGTAGGCAGCACGAACCCAGCGTGCAGGTGGTACATGACCTAAACAACCCCTCACTCACTCCTCTGAGGGCAGAGGGCAGCAGCTGTAAGCTGCTTGGTTCATAAGACCCTAGCAGGTTTGTGAGAAGGAATCATAGGAGCTGGAGCAGAAAGAGGGAGAAATAGGTGAGGGAAAGAATGGCAGCACAGACTGTCTGAGCTTCACTTTTATTACTTATTGCGATTGCTTTTATGTGAGGCCTGCACAGGTAGAAGCCATGTGGAAGCCAGAGCCTAATTAGCAGGGTTCTGACTGGTTCATGGCCACTCTTGATTTTTGACTGCTGCACTAATGACCCCAGAAGGTCAGGAGCCAGCACCAAGCCAGGAGCTAAATACATCATCTTGGATCAGACGGAAGCTCTGTGCATCCTGCCTCTGTCACTTACAGGAAGTGGAGCTCTGGGTTAATTTTTTGACTGTGTGTATTGAAAGAATCCAACCCAGGAAAATGGTTATTACAATTGAGCAGACTAGCATATTTACTGTCCTGCAGTTACCTTTCATTAAGAACATTGGCTCTTCCTAGATAACCTAATATGACAGGACCCAAAATAAAAGAAATGTGCATGGAGTTTTAAGCCTAAAATAACTGGTAGTCTATGTTGGAAGCCTGAAAATCTGTTGGAAATTGCTAGGTAACAAACATTCTAGACTTAGTAGCCCATTTGGTCAGTGTTGAAACAATTCAGTTCTTGATTGCAGTACAAAAGCAGCCAAAAAACAATGTGAAATAAACATATGTGATTGTCTCCTCCAGTAAAATTTAATATGCAAAATCACAAATAGGTGATAGTTCACCCACAAGCTGCAGTTTTCAACTCCCTGTCCAGAGGAGCTTTGTCCAATTGTCCACTTCTGAGACAATTGATGCCTCCTCAGTTAATGCTGCAAATACAGTGGACAAACATGTAACTGCTGAACCCCTGACATGTGACTAGCAGGACTCTGAGAGTCTACATTTTTAATTTTATTTCATGTTAATTAATCTTAATTTAAATAGCCACATAACACTAGTGACTACTACATTGAATAGCTCTGGGCTAAAGGAAAATAGGGACAATATAGGCTTAGGAAAACACAAAGCCTGTATTAAAAATGTCAGAGTCATAGTAATACAAGGAAGCAGGTAGTACTGATTAGGAGTTTAACTGATGGCTGTAAGAAAGAAATGACATTTGAAATCCATCTTGAAAAGTAAGTAGAATTTGCTAAGCTTCCTTATAATCTTGGATGCAGAGCCGAAATAACCAACCTTACAATATATTTCTTATAGCAACAAAACTTCATAATTGAAAGGTATTTTATACTTCAAGCCACTTTTTGACACACCACTATTTTCTCGGAGTACGAGAGTGCAATGCAATAGGTGTAAGTTTAGGACTACAGTGAACTGAGTCAACGCTTTGTCTTCCATTTTACTTCTCATGTAAGTTGGAGAAGGTGTTTTGTTGTGTTTTGTTTCGTTTTTGTTTTTTACCATTCTTAACAGCAGTTTCCTCATCTTTAAAATGCACAAAATAGAAGGCAAATAATAGGAACTAGGGAAATAGGGAGATAGGGAGATAGATCTTTCATGATAGAAAAGGGGACCAGGAGATGGATAGAGAGAGGTGGGGAATAGAGAGAGGATTAAATGAGTTACGTGCGCATGCCAGCTCCCCACAAGGAATGTAAGCATTGTGTGCAGCAAACACGGACTAAGAAAAAAACAAAACAGTAGAAGGGACCCTGAGCTATTGATATTTTGTAAAAATTGAAAATGATTCAAATTATTCAACTTATAATAATGCTAAAAATGTGAGATCCAGTAATTGAGTTATTATTTAATCATTTCCTTTTTATTTATTTATTTTTAATGGAAAAAATAAAATTCCAAAACCGAAAAATAGGAGAATGACAAGAGTTAATATATTGCATATTGTTATTTTCAAAGTAGCTATTCAGAGTACATGATACGGGCATAAAAAATTTTCCAAGTGATATTAACACTAACCATTGTTTTCAATGAATTAAGAGAAACTAGTAGTATAACTATCTTGTGTTTTTTTTCCTTTTCTCTCCCTTCCTTTCCTCTTTCCCCCACCCTAGTTTCTCTTTCCTTTTATGTAAGCTTCTTCCCATTTCACAGTATCTATTGTACATTTTGGACCTTATTTGCTCTTTCAGTTTCTCACACCAGGGAGACAATACAATGTTAGCACATGTGAGTCTGACTTATTTCACTTATGAGTATGGTTTCAAATTGCAACTATTTACCTATAAAAGCCTCAAATTTATCTTTATTTATGACTGAGCAGTATTCCACTGTATAAAAAGACTTCTTATTTATCCATTCCTTGGTCAATTTCCATCTGGGTTATTTCCAAGATTTACCTATTATAAATTGTGCTGCTATGAACATGGGTGCACTTACATTGCTGTGGTATGATGTTTTTAATTCTTCTGAGAATATACCTAGAAGGGAAATAACTGGCCTTAATGCAACCTGTAATTGTAGTTTTCTTAGGAATCTCCATACTGATTTCCACAATGGTTGCACCAGTCTACACTCCCGCCAACAGTGGAAAAGGGTTCCTTTTCCCCCACAGTCTCTCCATCACTTGTTATTAGTTGATTTCTTTATGACAACCATTCTTTCAGGGGTGAGATAGAATCTCACTGTTCTTTTGATTTGCATCTCTTGAATGACCAATGGTGTGGAATATTTTTCATATATTTATTTGCCATTTGCATTTCTTCATTTGAGAAGTACATACTCATCTCAACTGCCCATTTTTGGATTTGGTCTTTAAATTCAGTTCTTTATATTATCTGAATATAAGTCCTTTGTCTGAGGGACAACTGGCTAAACATTTTTCCCACTCTGTGGGTTGTCTTTTCACTCTGTTGATGACTTCTTTCGTTGTGCAAAACTTTTTAATAAGATGAGATTTCAAATTTTGATTCTTTGTATTATTTCCTGTGCCATCTAGATTTTGTTCATGAAGTCTCTGCCCACAACTATGTCTTCAAGATTTCTACCTATTTTCTCTTCCAGTAGGATTACTGTTTCTGTATTAATATTTAGATCTTTGATGCATTTTGACTTTAGTTTAGTGTATGGTGATAGACATGGGTCTACTTTTAGTCTTCAGCATTTAGAAAGCCAGTTTTTCCAGCACCATTTATTAAAAAGATTATCTTTCCAGTGAAAATGTTTCAACCCTTTATCAAAGATCAAAACACTATTATCATACTTCACAGAACTAGAGAAAGCATTCTTCAACTTTATTTGGAACCAGAAGAGACCTAGAATAACAAAAGCAATTCTGGACAACCAAGGTAAATCAGGGTGCATCACAATCCCTGACCTGAAATTACACTACAAAGCTACTGTGATAAACTCAGCATGGTACTGGCAAAAAGACTGACCTGAGGATGAGTGGAACAGATTAGAAGATGCAGACACAACTCCAAATATACTCTGTAAATTTATCATTGAAAAAGGGGCCAAACATTGTCATGATATGAATGTCATTTTAATCACCTCTCTCAGCTCTACACAAGAAGAAAAAAATCTTCTCCTCCTTCTCCTCTTACTTCACTTCCTCTTTCCCCCTCTCCTGTCCTTCTTCCTTCTCCTTCTCTTCCTCATCTTCCTTCTCCTCATCCTCCTCTCCCTTTTTCTCATTTTCCTCCTCTTTTTCATCCCTCTTCCCCTTCTTCCCCCTTCTCCTTTTTACCTGCACTATGGATTGAACCCAGGGAATTACACTGAGCTACATTCCCATTTTTTTGAAGCAGGTTTCTCTATAGATCATTTGAGTTGGCCCCAAACTTGTGATCCTCCTGTCTTACCCTTTCAAGGGCTAGAATTATAGGTATGAGATACCATGTCTCACCTATCATCTTCTTTTTTCTTAATGGGAAGTTATTTGCCTATGACGTGCCAAGAAAGCTTTCCAAATACCATCTCTTCTCAATGGTAGAACAAAGGTCCCAATGCTCAGCACTCCTTACACCTATTCTACTGCTTTTTCATTATTTGTTATTAATATTTTACTCAAGAAAAACTAATGAACTGTGAAAAAATATCACTTGTAGACTGAACCTGTCATCTTGGTGGGTTTAAGATACTCAGTATAATGGGCCTTCCTCCCAGTAGTCAATTATAGTTTCTAGTCAGGTTTTGAGTTTTGACATGAAATCTGTTCCAATTTCACATCAGTTTTTAAATAATTTTTACAAGATACATCCATCTGTGTAATCATCAATCAGTGCCACAGTGTACAGCAATGAATCTTGTCATTTAGAAGCATTATATACAGCAAAGCAAACATGAAAATACATAGGACTTTATATTTTAAATCTTCTTTGACATGGATTTGTGTTAAGTTTTGTCCTTTCTAATAGCTTATGCTTAGTTTATATTTTCAAAGGAAAGTGATAAAATATTTCAAATGTGATTGATCGCATTTCGTGCCATCTTTAATCCCACCTTGCTCCTGAATCCTCAAAACCGGGATCGGGGATATAACTCAATGGCACAAGTTCCTGTCTGGCAAGCACAAGGTCCTGAGTTCAATTCCCGGTACCAAAAACCAAAATCAAAGAATTGTTCAGGATGTAGCTCAGCAGCACAGTGCCTGCCTGGCAAGAGCAAGGTCTTGAGTTTGATTTCCAGTACAAAGAGAAAAAAAGAAAACCCTAAAACCTGTCTGGAGAGGTCCCTACTTAACCCTCAAAACCACAGGCAAAAGCAATGTGATAACCTGTCTTATTTCCAATAAACAAAATGGCAAAAAGCAGAGCACAGATTTGCATCAACAAACCCCATGCAAAGTTAAAAGACAAAATTTTTAGTTTTTGACTTATTCTATACCCTCTCTATTCACAGTACAATTTTCTCTAAGTAGGATTTCACAATCCCAAGTAGTCCTCATGGGATGGTATCCCCTCCCCAGTTGTCTGAGATAAGGAGCATAGTGGCTGGCTGTGACACTGATATTATTTCCCACTATAATGACAACCAGCAAGCAGAAGGAGACACTTCCTGGCTCAGTAATCAAACCAAATGAATCAGACTTTCTCTTTCCAAATGTGACACCCAAATCCTTCATTATGCAAGATGGGACTAATATTTCTGATTTCCTCCTGCTGGGAGTGGAGGTTGAGACCACACCCACTGTATCACTGGAGGGAGTACTGGCAAGGGAAAATCAAGGAAACAAAAGAGGAATATCAATTTCATAGTTGGACTTTCTTTCTCCATTCAGTTGAACTTGGTTTCTTTCATGTGATCCCAAATCAATCTCAACTTCCAATGAGCTTTGCCAAGTTCAAAGTTATTAGTCCTTGGAAAATTCTACAATTTTTTATATTCATGTCAAAGAGAATTTTAAAGAAATGTAAAACATGAATGTGGAAGCAATTGGGAATTGTTATTCATTTACTTTTTCACTCATTTGTTCATTATAGGTAGTCAAACTGAGGTCCAGCGAGATAAAATTCCTTACCAAAAATGTAACGCTAAGCCATAATAAAACTGGCTTTAACACCCATGTCTTTGGTTCAGCACTTACTGCATTGCATGTGGTGCTCTCTTTAGATATAATAATCTCCATACATATGCCATGGCTTTTAACTTTTTATTTCTAAGAAAGAAAACAATGTTCTAGGTTCTTTTTGCCTAAGAATCTCTTCCTACTGGCTTTCCATGTTTAGGAAGCCAAATATACATAGTAAATAAGTTCTACAATAATATGAAGTCCCAGAATAGTCATTTTTTACCTCAGTGACTACTCATAGGTCTCTTTATATACACTTTTCTATCTTTCACACATGTTAACTTATCACTTGTTCTAAGCCCAACTCCATTAAAGTGTCTCTAAAGAATCCAAACTTCACTGACTTCCCCTTACAGTCAGGACTAAATGCTTCAGCCCTTAATGATGCATTTATTTTGCACATATCAACCTTATGACTTTGTGCCTCCCAAAGAGTTCATATTCAACATTTAACTGGAAGGGGAAGAAACCAAAGACATGCAGTATTTGGGGTTTGTGTGTGTGTGTGATACAGGCATTACTTTCTCAATTATATATTAATTTGAAGATGGCGTTGATAATTTGGTGACCTTAAAGAGTGGCTTCTTAAATTACTCTGAAATTTTTCCAGTACCAAATTTATTAAGTAGGTGATGAGCCTCAAAGTCTGTTCTAGGTTTGAAAGCTATTACTTCATTAGAATCTTTGCCCCCAACAGACTTTACTACATTTAGCTGAGACAATAATTTTCACAGACATAGATGCTTCATTCACATTATAGTTTAGGAGGCTTTGTTTCTCTCTTAATGACTGAGAATAAAACTTTAAAGAATCTCCATGGGGTGTCTAGCATTTCCTAGGAATGAATAATCTGTGGCTGCCAGAAAACATCACTTGATTATCAGTTAGAATTTCCCTTTGCTCCTTCATTTCATCTCATTAAGCATCTTTTTTATTCCAGCAGACCACACCATACTATTGTTCTCCCACTTGGGTGTCTCCATACTTTTCAAAGTTGGCAAGCTTCAGATTTTGATTGATCCCCCCTTTACTTCTTATATCTTCAGTGGATTCTTTTCTCTTATTCTTTGAAATTCAATCAATGAAGATTACAAAAGCTAAAGAATTCTCTAACAATCACTCTACCCCCTCCTTTCACTTTCTCACAAAACATTTTTTATCTTATCACTTTCTTTCTAAAAGTACTATATACGTTAATTAAATTATTACAATTCTTTTGAGGATTATGAATAAATCTTCATTTGTTTTCTTTATTAGTGTTCAGTCTGCTTTTGTTAATTGTGTAAATGGTCCCCATAGGCAGAAAAGCAATATAATTCAAATGAATCAGGGCTTTTTGTTAGGGATAGTCAATTTGATTAACATCACCATCAATATGATGAATGGAAGCATTTTGGAACAAGTTGCCCAGTAACTTGAAATTGACAATATAATGTGTGTGCCATTAGCACTAGAACAATAAATTCAACAATATATCATAGCATTTCTTTGGGATGCTTCTTAGTTTAGGATAAGATAATGATTCTCTGCATTTTCATAATATTCATTCTTAGATTCAGTACTTATAAATAGATGTTATCAACTTGATTTTTAAGTGATGTGGAAACAAGTGGACTTCACCAAAGTTGAAGGAGTGAAATGGTAATTCAGGGATCTGGATTCAGGGATTAGACTGATTAAAATTGATTACCCTTCTATAGCTAACATCATGTAGTTAATAAGGAAGGATTTATTGCAAATATAAGTAGATGTTTGTGGGAACCACTTCAAATGCAAACCACTAAATTGCAAATTCCAGCAATAGACTTTACTCATGCCAACCAGATGCTCACCAATATTCATCAGGGGATAAATATCTGATTAACTAATTTCCTGTGATGAAGTAGGTTTAAGAAAATGTACCTTGTGATTGGATTAAAAGTACTTCAAAAATAAACATTCTTCCAAAAGGTTAATTCTAATTAATGAATCGCTTACACATTCTATAACTAATGTTCTAGATCTTAGGAAAGCAGAAGGTATTTAATGTGCTGTTTGGTGTTTTGTGAGGGTTTTTGTGTGTGTGAATAAGTGTGTATTGTTATTTTGTTATTGTTTTTGATTTTTGATGTTGCTTACTGAGAAAGAAGGTAATTTATACAAAGTTCTATCCAGTGAAACATCAGTAAAAGGAAGCAGGATTAATATAGAGAAATGTATAGCTAGGCATCTATTTACTTGACAGAAAAGTGAAATCATTATAGCCATGAAACAGAGAAGCAGCAACAACTAAATATAATCTGCTATATGTGAAAGAAAAATATTAATGGAAAAAGACATAGAGAAATCTATCTACTTTTTTCTCAGTCTTTTTACAAAAGTGGAAATTTATTCTTATATTTAAAAGTCCATATAAATCTGTATCAAATGATTATCAATCAGTAGCTGCTCCTCATCCAAATTCTCTTAAATTCACCAATTGTTAAGGTATCCCAATTTCTTTTTTTTTTCCGGCACCAAGGATTGAACTCACAACCTTGCACCTGCCAGACAGGCACTTAAGTCACTGAGCCAAACTCCCGACCCTGGTATTTTGATGCAGGGTCGCACTGTGTAGCTCAGGCTGGCCTTGCACTTGCTTTGTAGCCCAAGGTAGCCTCGAACTCACAATGCTCCTCCTACCTTAGCCTCCAGAGTGCTAGGATTAAAGGCATGTGCCACCACGCCCGGCTTGGTATCCCAATTTCTTGTTTATCCTTTTAGTTTCATTGTTTTCTACTCATCATCCCCAATGACTTAGTGTTGGACTCTTTGAAGAAACTACCCTATGTTTCTTTTTTGATAAGCTGGAATAGGCAAACAGAGCATAGAAAATTTATTTTCAAGGAATCTATAACTATCGTAATTTTAAAACCAAAAAATTCTGTTGTAGATTAAAAAGTTGATTCCAGGCTCTAAATACTGGCAGTACATTAAACTTTTAGATAAGATGAATTAGATATAAATGCAGAATAAACATCTTCAGAGGAAACAGAACAGTTTAAACATTCTTTGAAAAAAGGAAAAGTAAAAAACATAAATCAAAATCTCATTTTTCTCTTCTCACAACTTCAATGATTACATTGTTTTCCCTCTATTTCTTCAAGGAAGGCTAAAATATATTGTCTTAGTTACTTTTCTTGTTGTTGAGATAAAATATTCAGCCCCAAAAGTTAAAGGAGAAAAGGCTTATTTAGTTCACAGTTTGTAGAAGTTTTGGTTCCTAGTTGGCTAGCTCCAAGGAAAGATGGCATGGCAGAGGAGCAACAGTTCATGGCAGGCAGAAGGCAGAAGGCAGCTAGTGGCAAGCAAAAACTGCAACAGCCCTTTTTCTGTCTCTTATGTTTTATCCGAATTACCTGCCCTTAGGGTGGGTAGAACACACCCCCTTAATCCTAACATTGCACCATGGATCAATCCCAGACTCATGTCATTGGTCCCAGCATCACACACCCTAGATCCAGTCACCTCTGAAAAGCCCCACCTATGACCCTATGACCTCTTGAGGTTCTAAGGGGACATCCACATACGAGCCATAGCAGATACTAAAGAACAAGAATATGAAGTCAGTAGGTTCCTTTCCGCTGTAGAATATGCCACGACTATTTCACTAGGATTAAAATTAAGATAAAACAAAAACCTATCACAGAAGGAAAACAATATATATGGAGCAGGAAGCAAAAGAAATGATGAATCTTGAAATATGTGAACAAAGGCTCAGAGCAAACTTAAAAATTATGGGCGTCTTAAATCAAGAAGGTAGCCTTTTTAAGATGAAGTAGAGATTCACACACTTACACATTGAGACACCTGCTATACTCTGAGGTACATAGATTTATTTAAAGTTTGAATCATATATAATGAAAGTGTTATAGTAGTCAATATGGTTTTATGCTATCCTATGTATTTTCTTTTTAAAAATCCACTTACTCATTTTAGATAGTCTTCCAGGGTTTGACATAGCTCCCCACAGATGAACTGATTCCCCTATTATCAATACCCTGCACCAGAGGTGTACATTGACTGTAACAGATAAACCTACACTGGCATATCAGAATCTCACAGAGCACAGAGTTTATGTTAGGGCTCCCTCTTGGTGTTGTATGGGCTTGGATAAACATGTAATGACATGTGTCTACACATAATTATTATAATCTCAGTTAAAGAATTTTTACAACCCTATAAATGGTCAATGCTCCCATTATTCATGTTCATCCTGAATATCCAAGTCTTGGCAACCACAGATCTGCTTACTGTATATATAGCTCAGGCTTTTCCAAAATTTCAACTGTAGTTGGTATCATATAGCATGTAGCTTTTCCTTATTCATCTCCTTGACTTAATATTGTGCCTATAAAGTTCCTCCATGTCTTTTCATGGCTTCTCATATCATATTTTAGTGTTAAATAATGTTTTACCGAGTTTCCTAGGCTGTGCTCAAATTTGCAATCCTCCCTCATTTCTAAACTGGACCTTTGTGTGCCCCATGGGCTCTGCGTACCGTTGTGTGGTCATGAGCCTTATGTTTCACTGGAAAGAGCTACTGGGGCAACCTTTGTGCTCCTGACCGAACAGTCACCCCCCTACTGGAGTGACTCCAAGAAGGTATGGTCTGTACCTGATTGGGCCATTCAGGAGAGTCCCAGTAGTAGTCTTAGGCTGTGTGAGTCGTGGACCTGCCAGGTCACAGTCCACTCCATCTGGCCCAAGGAAAAGCCCACATACTACCACCAACTGTGTCCATAACCACCAACTCTTTTCTTCTTTAGACTACCTCACACAGCCCAGTGAGGTCCCAACCCCTTTCCCTTCTTGCTCCTCCCCTGTGGGAGGAATGGCAGCAGTGGTCAGGAACTAGTATCTCCAAGCAGCATAGAATTAGCCACGGTTTCCTTAACCTGGGCTCTGGTCCCGCCCCTCCAAAATGTACCTATTGTGAGAGCTAGCCACCCCCAATGTCCAATTTCCTGGAAAACTGTCATTAAAGGGGAAAATAAGCTAGTGCCCAGGGATAGGCATCTCCAGGAAACTGCGGATTAGTGCCAGACAGCTCAGCACCAGTCGGCCCCACTTCCCCATGGTCACAGAACAAGCGAAAGGATTGGCTGTATGTTAACGATGCACTGTTATGCCTATATTTTCTATCGCTGTTTTTAGCCTTTTCACACCGTGTAATGGGGGGCCTTACACTTGTTAATTTTTATCTCAGATCATATTTGATAGGTTTTGTATATCTATCAGTTGTAGGCTGTTACTGGTGATGGATGCCTCGAGTGAGACAAGAGAAAATGAAAGCAGCGGGTTACACAGAAATGTGTTCAGCACCGTGACAACTGGATTGGGTCCCTTTGTGCCATCCTTTTTCTGCCTCAGTCAAGTTACCTTCCAGTGCCAACTGCAGTCTGAGGCCAGTGTGCATGTTCTCCTGCCTCCACCTGGGCCCCCTGCCCATCATCTCTACCAGAGCAGCATGCAGCAGCTCAGACTCTCTGTGATCCCATTCGGGCTCTGTCGCCGTCTCTGGCCCACACCCTGTCCCCTGTGTCTCCTCCAGCCCATACTCAGTCCTCCAAGAGGGAAGAGCCTGGTGCTGCTGCCAAGCTGAGATGACTCTATCCCAGCATCGGGCTCTCACAGAGCCCCAACCCCGGGGTCTTAACTCACAGGGAATGTTTTACAAATGAACTACAACAAATCCTGCATCCTCCCAGAAACAAAAATGACCTTGATTTATGTGCCAAAAATGGTGGACATACTGGCTCAGCATCCTCAGGACCAAGCTGTCGCTTAATTTTAATTTATTCTTTTTTTATCAACTAATCGTTGTGAAAAGTTATGGGGCTATAAGATGATCCGGACCTAAATGTTCTTGCAGCTTGTTAGCGGTCCAGGCTTGACGTGTGGAGGGGTTATGCCACCACTTTCTCATCATTCCCTGGGGTGCATTTACCTTGGCCAACCCCACGTACAAGGGGTCAGTGTAGTACTGCCTCCCTTCTGCCCTGCCAGCTCTGTGTTTGCGTCTGAATTGTGGATTGTGCAGAAGAAGCTGCAGCCATTGTTACTCAACTGTATCTTGACTGGGGGCTTGTGATGCAAAGCCAGGTCGGTGTCACACATTACTTTCAATAAAAAGCATCATTTATATTTATTTACAAAAATGTTCTACTCTCTAAATGTGGCAGAGGTTATGTATTCACCTACTTTAGGATATCTTGATTACTTTGATACTTGGACAATTATAGACAAAGCTGCTGTCAACATTTTTGTGTAGGGGGCAAGGAACATGACTGCTGGACCAGAGAGGCAGGTTAGACGAAGTGTTATGAGAAATCCCTAACTGGTTTCCAAAGCAGTGGTAGCCTCCTACATTCTGTCCAGCAATGGATGAGGCTTTCTGTTGTTAATCACCATAGCACATTTTAATGTTGCCGCTGCTCTGAATATTGGTTGCTCCAGTAAGCGTGTGGTAGTGTTTCATTACTGTTTCAATTCACATCCCCTTGATGACATGGGACAGGTCTCATTTTTTCACATGCTTATTTGCCATCTGTAGAGCTTTTTGAGTGAGACAATATTTTCTTTAAATTTAAAAACAAATAGTGGTACATGCCTATAATCCCAGCACTCAGGAAGCTGAGGTGGGAGGATCACCATGAGTTCAAGGTCAGCTTGCACTACATAATGAGACCGTGCCAAAAAAAAAAAAAAGAGAAGAAAAGAAAATATTGTCTTTTGATTTAGTTGTTACTACATAGAAAAAGTATAACTATGCTGGTAAATAAAACTAAGGCACTGTTACTGTTGACCTGGTAATTTTGTACCTTATTTTCAAATACGGTAAGCGAGAGAAAAATTAAGATTAAATGCCTGTGATTTTTTAGACTTGAGATTGAAAGTGCTTCTTTGTAGAGGTAGAGGTGGGTATCCCTTACTGCATCAGGAGTTTTTTTCATGCTGTTTCACTGCGTTCATGTTTCTTGAAAGAACTTAGGTGCCATGGCATTTTTTTGCAATGCAGATATTTAACATCATCCTTGAACAGAGGATTCAGGGCTCCTAAGAACAAGAAAAATAATGATGAAGAAGGGAAAAGATTAAGTATGGCTTCCTTTTCATCCTATCACCTCTCCCATGGCAATACCCCACTTCACAGTGCTCGAATAAATGAAAAGTCCCAAAGCCAGATTCACCTATTTCCTTGTCCCATTTTCAGTCTGGTCTCTGTTCCTGTTCCCTGAACCTGCGCCCTGAGCAAGGATTCCGGGACAATGACTTTTCCTTTCCTTCTCATCAACCTTCACTCAAGAACTTCTTGCTGTCAGTGCACTTGCTCATCTCTTTAGTTCAAATGTGCCCGTTACAAAAATATCTACTGACCCTGACCTTTGAAAAGAGCAAAAAGAGTTTTTAGCCAGAGCTAACAGGGAGGAGATGAAAGGCTCGACAGTCTCTATGGAACCCAAGGATACTAAAATTTCTCAAGGTTCATCTCTTCTTTCTGTTTGCCAAATCACTGTGCTTCTCTAACAACTAGAGCTAGTAGATTTTCAGCAGAAGCAAGAAAGGGAAAGAGCCCTCAAAGTGTAAATTATAGCCTATAAAGGGGAGAAGAAAACTTGTCATCGTTCATCCTAACTTTCTATGGCAGAAATAGACTTTAAGAATTCCCTTTAAATGAGTACTCAACTTCTGGCAGGCATCTTGTGATTCAAATGCTTTGTTCAAGAATGATTATTTAAGTTTCCCAGTTTAGTTTCATAACATGGTTGATAGAAAGCTTTTTATTTTTCATTTTCTTTTATCCAATGACAAGTTTTTCTCCCTAATACTACATCACTTTCTCAGGAAATGAACTAACTCCAATGTTGTATTTATGATTATATTTACACCTGAAGTATTTAAACTTATTGTACAGAAAGATGGAGAGAGAGACAGAGAGAGACAGACAGAGACATAGAGAGACAGAGAGACAGAAAAATAAAAGATAAATTAAAGAATGTACTCAACTACTTTTCCATTCAAGATCAGTGTAAGACTTTTGGTATAATATTTAATTAACAGCAATACAGCCAAAGATAGCTCACTTTCAAAAGCTAGAAACACACTTGCAAACAGAAATTCTCATCTCCCTTCATTATCTTTTGCGTGTATGTCTTTTAATTAAATATCCCTGGATCCTGGTGATACTGCAGATGTTTAACACAAAACTGTTCATTAGGAACGCTTTACACTTATCACATCTTGAAGATGGACTTATCAGACTTCTCTTTCAACCACATGTCTCAGATGAATATGCATTGTGACAGAACTTATTTGACAGGTTCTGAAGTGTTGAACAGCAAAAAGATAACATTTGGAATTCTACTAGAATTAGTAAAAAGAGGTAGAGTGGCTGCACTCAGTCCGAGTCAATAGTTCAGTCTGAATGAGTACGTGTGCTATTATCTTACAGGCACATGGAAGAGGGAGGAAAGAGATAAGAGAGCTGTGTTCCCCACCTGTTGGCACATCTATGGTTTTATTCTAACCCTCATATCTCTCCATACCCTTCACGAGGGTTTATTCTCTCAGCTCCAGGGAGCTCACTGAATTGGATATTTTATATGACTGCTAATGAGACAGTGATTCCCTCGCTTTGAGGTCCATAACAACTCCAATCCAAAATCCGCACAGCTGCCCACTTTAGCTTTTAATGGACAGGTGGAGAAACGCTTTCCCTCTGGGTCTGCGTCACCTTGCTCACTTGATTCCACCATTTGTCCCTGTTGCAGTGAAGCTGGGGGACAGCAGGATCATCATGAAGAGACCAGTGAGATGTAGGGGCTCCCCCGGTCACTGCCGCTCTACAGGTGTTACCTCCTTCTTTAGACTTGCAGCAAAAATCCCCCAAGTTGACTTCCCCGACACACTCACCCTCCCACTTACCCCTTCAAGGATTCACACTCTGCACAGCAGTGTTTGGAGACATCAGGGGAAAGATCAGACCAAGTCTGTAAGAACAAAGCAGACAGCAAGGGCAGGCTTGGTCAGTGACATCTCCAGCTGTCAGCATCAGTTGCAAAATGTTATTTTCCTCCAAAATACTTTGCCCTCGGTGCTTGCCAAGGAGCGATACTTTCTTTGTTCTAATGAAAAGTTCAAGGTAAAAACAGAAATGTTTATTGGGACGGGAAATGTGGTACATTTGGCCCTAGGGAGAAAAGAGCATTGGCCACCTGCTAGATACACGAGAGCTAACACTTCATAAAAAATTCTACTTTGTTTTTAAGGGTCTGTGTTCCTTGCTGATTTCCAGGTATCAGTCCTATGCCTAGATCATGGTCTTCAGTGTCACTTTCCTTCTTAGTCTGATTGTTTGTTTTTCATTTAAGGATAGCTATTTCCACTTAAAAGGGGGTCCCAAAATGTTTTTTTTTTTGTCAGCATGCAAAGGATGACGAATATGAAGAGGCAAAGTAGTAGGTAACTACAAACAACAGAATACTTCAAATAAGAAGTATTTCTTTTTCTCTCAAATTTTGGTTTCACTTAGACTTTTTAAATGACACAGGCCCTGCCAAACAGAACATACTTGCCTTGTGGTAACACAGGTTGTTCTTCACTTAGAGGTCACCCCAGCTGAGCAAAGAGGAAACGGGTTGAATTCAATGCAATGCACAATCATAAGGCTTATACAAATCATAGTGAGCACTCAAGGCAGAGAATGGCACGAGTTCAGATTTAGAGAGGTGTAAAAGGATATTTCTAGAAAAAAGAAGCCCAAAGAACTGTGCAGGAGAAGGGAGAGCAAGTAGATTTGTCACAGTGTGTAAGGGTCAGGTCTCAATGATCTTCATAGTCCAGGTTGCATAACCTCTACAGTATACTAAAAGAAACAAGATTACATTTGGAGATGAATGGCCATGAGTGTTCTAGGAGTACCAAGTCACAAGCACAATTTGTCTGAACCTTAATGGAAACATTTACATTCCTGTTGGAAGAACATAAGCATCTCCTTGAATGTCACAAGATTTAGCTCAAGGTTCAGTATGAAAAAACTACCTGGGGCAGGGGGAGGAGAAAACGTCACAGAAGATGAGCAGATATCAAAAGGACAAATGATCCCATGCCACCCAATTTAAATGACCTCAAAGGGGAGCAGGCTATCTCTGGCTGACCTAGATTTGTTGACATTAACCTTACTTTCTTTTCACTTGGCTCACTTCTTTTGAAAAATATCATCCCTCCCTGGCTGGTCTCTAATCACTATTTCATAGTCTCTTGTCTTTGTGAGCTGCAGCAGCTGTGTGTTATGTACAGGGTGAAACCAGAAGAGGTACCGGGATGATAGACAAGAGTCCAGAACACTGTCATCCACAATGGGAGGGCACAGGCAGCTTTCCTTAAGTTAAGATTTCAAAGTTTTAAGGAAATCTACTGCTATTTCAAAGATGATATATTTTAAGAACCAAAGAGAGAAAATGCTTAATTTCGTCCATCAGCTAGCGAGTGGAAAGAAGAAAATGTGTACACGTACACAATGGAATTCTATTCAGTCATACGAAGGGATAAAACTGTCACTCGTGACAAGTTGGATGAGAAGGCGGTCATTGTATTAAATGAAAGAAAGTCAGGTATGGAAGGTAAGTATCACTACTACGTGATCTCATTCATACATGGAATAAAAATATTGATCTCTAGAAGTTGAGTACAGAATGATGATTGCCAAAGGCCGGGGATAGTAGGGCAGAGGGAGGATGGGGAGTGAGGCGTCAATAGGTGCTAAATTTATAGATAAGCAGAAGCAAAAATATCCTGATATGCTGTTGCACACTAAGGCAACTATGGATAATGATAAAGCACAGTCTATTTCAGCAATCTAGATGACAGGATTTTAAAAAAACGTCTTCACCATAAAGAAATGATAAATGTTCGATGAGCTATATCAAAACACTCTGTGATACTCTATAAAAAACAGTATTCATGTATCAGTAAATCAATACCTGAATATAAATTTAAATAAAAAGTGGGATATTCCTAGGGGCTGCAAGATAGCCTGACAGTTTCCACAGGTCCGTTCAAACCTTCACATAACGGGAAGAGAAGGGAGTTAACTGGAGAGTTGGGAAAACTGTTACAAAAAAGATCCACATGAGAGGAATTTATACAGGAATGACAAGTTGTGTGAAGATTGCCAGACACTTTTGTGATCCTTCCCTTCAGTCTGGCTTCTGTGCCTTTTGAAGGAGCACATGGCTTGATGGGGAGGCAGCCTTGAAATCAATTGACGGAGCGGGGAAGGCATCAATAGCATGTGCAGCCATGGGACACTGCAACACTGAGATTTGTTGCAGGGCGAAAATGACAGCTCTGTAACAACATCTTATTGATATGGGCTTCCTGAGCACAGATGAGGGGAAAGAAGAAGGGATACTCTAGCAGAAAGTGCAGCATAACTTGGGGGATTTGATGGAACAAACTTGCCTACCAATAAAGTAGTGGTCCAGTGAAAATGGAAACACCTCTTTAGGCAAGTAAAGGCAGGGGACCAAGCAGGTCCTAAGGACACATGTGGTACAGGGCTTCGGCTCCACTTTTAACCCATCCTGTCCAGCACTCACCACAGTTTGGATTTCTCCCCGTTTGAAGTGTCTGTAGGTCTTCAATGTTAAGGTGACTCTACAGAGATTCTACAATGATGGACTAAAGTGAGATGAAATCTATCTGATGGCACACGTGAATTTCATAGAAACAGATGCTGTCTTTAGCTTCATGTTGCTTATAATAAACTTGTAAAAATTTTAACAAAAACCCATTCCAAAATCACTGTCTACATTCATTGATTTGTTATTTTTGAGTGTACAGACCAACTGTCCTTTGAATTGTTTAATTTAAACTTTAGATTCACAGAACCTGAAATATTGATCTGATTGTTTTAAGATGGGGAAACCATATAGTAGTATCAGGTCAAACTGCATAAAATCAATACAGGATATTTTTCTAACTTGTTAAAATCACAGTTCAAAATAGCCTTCATTTAGTGAGTTGCTATATATATGTATTTTTTTCTTCTTCTTTGCCTCCAGAGACAGTTTTGATGCTAATCCGAATTTTTCAAGGCAGGAAATGAGGTGTCTGGTGTGGTAAAGAAAGTCGTTCATCAGAGTTACAGTTTTTCCTGGTTGGGGATATAAATGGAAACATCTAAATAGCTTAAGAAAACTGAGCTTATGATACCCCTGGAAAAGATATAGCAGCAGCATAAACCATTGTTTATTTCCCACTTCCCAGGACCTAAGCACTTCGAGGTTAGTGATACATAAATAGATTCCAGTTTCATGAAAAGATGTAAAACATTCACGTTTCTTAGTTATAATTCCTGGGGTTGCTCGTGTGTTGCACAGAGAGTAAGAGACTCATTAGGGAAACCACAGCATCTGGTTCCGCATCTCTCCTCAGTCATCCTTCTGTGACTTGATTTTTTTCTTCTCTTTCTTATCAAGTTATCCTCCATTTTGACAGCTCCAAAGGGTGTTACCGGGTTTTTGTTTCATTTTGTTTTCTTTTGTTAATTTCAAAGAGAAAAATTAACAATAAAACAGAGTTCAAAACAGGTTATTAGGAGAGTTACGATAGTCAATACATTGCATGTTGCTATTTTTGTAATTTGTGACATCACATTTATTGATGAACTGTGTTCATTTCAAACCAGACAGATCTAAACACTATAGGAGCCCCCCTCCCAAAGAAACAAACTTGGTTTCCTATCTTCCATCAACTTATTCTAAATTTGAAGAAACAACTATGTGTTTTTAACAGTTTGGGGGAATTTTCACTATTTTATCATTTATTAGGGGTTTTGGATTAAAGACAACTGTAGCTTATGTGTTCTGGGGTCACATTTCCCACTCTGCTATTTAGGATCTGGATGACTCTAGTCTTCTGGCTTCATTATCACAGCTGTAAATAGTGTTAATAGAATAATATATATAATAGGATTTTGTGAATGTTAAATTATTAATCACGCACAATGATAAAAATGGTTAGAGAGCCATTCACTAAGTCATATTTTTTCATTCATTTATTCTGGAAATAGGTGCTGAGTACTAATTTCTGGTGGATACTCAGACATGGGTAACACAGGCTCCTTTCATTCATGGAACTTACATTCTTTCAGAGAGAGAAAGACTAGGGAGACGAATATTAGCAAGAAACTGTTACAACCTTTGTGGGTGCTGTGATGAAAGCAGGATTGTGTGAAAGCAAATATGTTGAGAGAGGACTTGTCTTTGATCAGTCAGAACAAGTGTCTCCCCTCCAAAAAAGAATTATTCAAACAGAAACCTGAGTTATAGCAGCCAAACATGTGGTCTCTATGTAAGATAAACTATGCAATATGCAGAGCAATAGCTTAGATTAGCTGAAAGAAGAATGGTTATCTCAGGCAAACAACCCAATGCAAAGACTCCAAGGTATAACATGTGCTGAGTGAATTCTGATATAATACAGCTATCTTTCTATCAAGGACATTTATATGGAAAAGTAGGAGACAAGGAAAGATGGTAAACTGAAACCAAATCATTAAAGGCATCCAACCTCAGAATCTTAAGATGATACATGCTTCTCTCTGAATGAAACTGAAGTTATTGATGGTTTATAAGATAGATAAATTATTTGATTATTTCTCCTGTCCAATGATGGCTTCTCAGAAAACATTTGTTAAAAATTTATTGACTGAGTGATTGACTAGTTAGTTGGTTGAGTATTTTTTATTGCAGGAGGCCTAGGGAAACAGATGCTGAATAATGTTTAGGGAAGACAAGAAAGAAGGGATGATGGATAATAGTAGTGATAATAACACCGGTAAGAAAAATATGTCAGGGAAACCAACAGTAAGGTGTTAATGTGGAAGGAATTGCAGAAAGACAACCAGAGATGAATGAAGTGTCAAGTCTAAGTGACACGCTCATTAGAATAACAGGAAAACAAGAATGGCAGCATGAAGTGAAGGAGCAGAGAACGAGGAGACACATTTAGATGCATATCCATCAAGGAAACTGGGATGGTGCAACAGAACACACATGCACACCCAGACGAGGGCAAGCAGTCTCGCTAAGGGCACAGAGCATCAACTGAGGACATGAGAAGAGGAAATTTTAAGAACTCTAAATCACATACTAACATAGACTCTACAGAGAATGAAAGCTAAGAAGACGCCTTTAGATTTCGGTTGATATTTGAAGGACTCATTCCAGTGACATGCAGAGGTAGGAAGCTATGTTGCATCTTTTGCCTTGCCACTCCCATTATTCTTTTTAGTTTTTAAGAAATGTCCAGTAATAGGCAGACTTCAGTATTGATACTTTATATAAATGCCAAGAACAAATTATCAGATCACATTCAAAATCATTAAATTGCCCAATTACACTTTTTTTAAATAAGACAACCAAAAACATTTAGAAGACAACGAAGTATGACTTCCTCTTCTATACAAACACACACACTCACACACACACACACTCAAAGCCATTTAGATGTATTTAATGTGTAATTATAGACAAGATAATCACATGTTCTGACATCTCATGCGAGTGGAGTTGATACCTGAAGAGTTTCTCCAAAAATCTGGGTGAGTGAGTAAACACGATCAAGGATTTTTTAAGGATAACTTTTATTTACTTGATCTTAAAAGGCAAATTTAATAATAAATAAGAAAAAAGAGGGCACGGGTTTGGAAGGTCAAGTTCAGCATTTTTCTTTAACAAGGTTATTTTGACATTACTAAATGGAACGGCCACAGAACTTTGAGCAGACCTATTAGATTAATGATGGCATCAACGGCAAGAACAAGTGCCATTTGTTAAGCACCTTTCCCCCTCAATGCTTTAATTCTGTGTGGGACAGAGAAAATGGAGATGAAAAGAAAGGCTAATCTAATCCTGGTCACTATATATTTTCTTTTTCTTTTCCATTTTTAATTCAGTGAGAATAAAGCAACAGCAAAAAGCAACCATTTGCAGAAAATACCAAAAGAAATGTTGCCAGAAGACATTCAACACTTCAGTGCTATTAAAGACTAGACAGTCTGTATTGAGAATTTTTAAGGAGCTATATGCCCAGTCTCTTACACACTCTGAAAGAAAATATTATTATTCACATATTTGACCCTTGACCCATTCACGTTCCTAAGCCAACAATAATCTCTTCTTCTTATCATCTCCTTACGATTTTACATGTCACATAGAAAATAAGAACTTCTGGAGAGCCACGGAGATCTTAATACATGAGAATTGTTTCCTATGCTCTTTTCAGAAAACCTCACGTCAGAGAAAAGGGAAACAAACCCACGACCATAAAGAGAAAGACAGGCAGGTGTGAGAGGATGCAGACGTGCCAATAAATTATTACAAGCTGACCCATGCCAATGAGAAGCAAGCAGGATCACACAGCAGGAGCTTGGAGAAGATACCGCAGTGTGAGGTAAAAGGAAACTGAAAACCTTTGCGTGCTTCTATTCTTGGCCCCTTCCCGGAAGTCTGTACCTCCCTTCAGGGAAAAATTGGATCCCAAAGTGTCTGGATTCGAGCACTCTGGGCACAGAGGACTTGTGAGGAAGGGGCGCCATTCCGGAAGGTCGTGTTCCCATGAACACCTTCCACTTCTGCAGAGCAGCCCTCCAGTCTGTAGGACCCGCCCACACACACAGGAACAGAATGTTCATGCTGGAGGACCCTTGCCTCCCGCAGGTCCATCTCCATCTTGTACTGCACTTTCCAGCAATGCAAAGTGTTGGCACAATGAGACAAAGAAAATTGTTAAGGTGATCTTTTTATAGAGATCAAGAGAGTTTACTAACTTCTAAGCATAATGAATGATAAATGACCCATTTCACATCAAAAAGCAATTTCAGGAAGAATAGAGGAAAACATGGCTCAAAAGATTCCAAAAAAGAAATCAGACAACATAAAAAGCACCCAGAAGCCAAATGACCCTGGACTTCTCAGTCACATCACTCACATCTCAGAGACGGTAAGGCAATTTCTTGAAATTTTGAGTGCATGTGGCTGTCAAAATCTAATTGTAAATGCTTCCA
This sequence comes from Dasyprocta punctata, assembly GCA_004363535.1. NCBI lineage: Eukaryota > Metazoa > Chordata > Mammalia > Rodentia > Dasyproctidae > Dasyprocta > Dasyprocta punctata. The sequence goes on along the minus strand of RJWM01011158.1, from coordinate 20,159 downwards.
AACTGCCAAGTAAACATGAGAACAAAATAATACCTTTTTATTAATGCAAGGTTTCAAAAATGTCTCACTTCACCCTTTGCCCAAGAAGCTATTGTTTGGCATGTGTCATCACAAGAAGAGTCAGCAAAGGCAAAGAAACGCAATGGGATCAGTACACAAAATCCAAGAGCGGTGAGCAGAGGAAGGTCCCGGCTGAAGACTGCGCCTCCTTCAGGTTTGCGCGGGGCCCATGAGGGAGCAAGGAGCCAGAAGGCTCTTAGAAAGCTTTCTAGAAAAGTCACAGAACTGCTACAATAACTGAAGTGTTTTCATGTGTAGGGAAAATGTACGTTTCTATTGGAGAAAATGAAAAAAAAAAAAAAAAAAAAAAGAGGTTACCAGAGTGTAACTCATCAGTTAATTCCAAGAAGATAAAACCTCAATATTAATTGAGCCAACGTTGTCACATAGCCACAGTAGGAAGAATAAGCTTGTAGGAAAATATTATAACTAAGAGGAATGGATCAGAGGAATGATGACATTTGTACTTAGCTTCATAGTGCTACTTGTTTATTAAGTTCTGTTCATATATTTTATTAACAGCAGTTTTACAATATATTTTAAGCAGACTCATTTGTGCTCCATAAAAGAAAGGTGGATGATTATTTGTATAAATGTTGTAGGTTTTCAATTACGTCAACAGGGTCTTGAATGCACATTTGATGCATAAGAATTGCTTTTGTATTCTTCACAAGTATGACGTAATGAGAATCATTGTTCAAGAAAAGTTTCTGGAAATACTGCATATAATTATTTATTGCAGTACTTAGTGTTATACCCAATTTAAAATAAATGTTCAATAAGTAATAAATATGAATTCAAAAGGCACTGAGAGTATCAATATCAGAAAAAATTATACAACTATAAGCAATCTCACAAAGAAAACACCTAATGAATAAATGTGTCTGCATGTGTGTATGCACACTCTGTGCATGTATGAGACAGACTGGCAGAGAGACGGAAAGAGAAGAAAGAGATAGATAAATTGGTGAAATAACATTTATACTAAATGATCTGATAATTCAACAATTACCAGACCAAATCAATTGCCATTTTGATATTCCTTTGTAGATCACTGTTCTAGAAAATCAGAAGTCCCATTGGCTATTTCTCATATGGCATTTAGAATGTTATAAATCAGTTTTCTACTGAGTATAAAACAGATCCACTTCTGACTACTCCTAACCATATCCTATCAGAAAAAAAATCTGAAACTAAAATAATCTACTCATGTCAACTTGGAATAGCTAGTGTCAGTCAAAATAGTCCCTGGGTGAATTAAAATGTTTTAGTAAGCAAGCTGCCTATAATGAAGACAGTGGAGGAAGAGATGAACTTGAGAAGACAGTGATTCTGTGTTTGTAAACATAGGCATGACCAATACTCATATGGCTAAATGTAGACTGGAGGCATGTCAGACTGTCAATGCCAGGAGGAAAGAAAGAAAGAAGGAAGGAAGGAAGAAAGGAAAGAAAGAAGGAAGGAAGGAAGGAAGAAAGGAAGGAAGGAAGGAAGGAAGGAAGGAAGGGAGGCAGGGAGGGAAGAAAGGAAGGAAGGGATAGGAACAAATCTTGGCCGTACAGCAGATATCTAACAATTTTACAGCAGGTATGTGTCTGGTTAAATTAGCAACATGGAAACGGCCCAGTTCTTAGTGCAGAGCATTGTTCCCTAAGACCAGGAACAGGAAGTGCAGGCGGCAGAGCCAGGACAAGAGGCAGAAGCCAGGGAACAGGCAGGCTGTGTCAACCTGTTTTTAGAAACCCATATCTACATTTAATTGTATTCTGAAGAAATCTAAATTTCTAAAATTCTCCTTTTCTGGAGAAATATATGAAAGGTGGAGAAATCATAATACCCATTGAATTAGAGAACATGTATAATTAATCAAAATATATTTAGAAAATAAAACAGTAAAATAAAGACAAGTCAATTATTCAGTATATATAAAATAGAGGCATTGAAAAAACTTGGAACCAAAGTCATTCTTTAGTAGTTGGTGTCAAATTAGTTTTTGCCATTATGCTATTAGCTTAAGTGATTCTATTCATCTAGGAAATGAAGGATATTATTCAATCAGTAACCTCAAGTCAATCTTCTTTCCATATGTCAATTATATGACTGGAAATAATTTAGGGGTGAATTTACCATAGCTTAAATCTATTCCAGGATATGGTATGCCTGAACAGTGGAAGATGGATGAGGATCATCTTCTTAAAGTCAGAGCATTAATTCCTTATTATTTATTTAAATTAAAAAACAGTAGCACAAATGTAGATTAGTTGAAAAAGGAAATTATGCCCAAAACATGCAGCACACAATCTCACTACAGGTCTCAAACCAAGCATTCAGACTAAAATATAACTTACTTTTATCAGAAATTGCAGAATGTGCATTCTTTAGCAGATGCTAATTGCAACAACAAGGATTATGCAAACCATTCTCATCTGAGATGTGAGGCATTCTCACTACATCAGCAGAAGTGCTCTTTCTCTGAGATGTAACTGAGGTCTATAATAAACCTCAGTTCTGTGGGTGTAGGAAGTGAGATGAGTACATGCTCAGTCTATCAGTGTCTGTGCCCAACAGTTCCATCAGTAACAGTACCTAGACTGTCAGTTCTGTCAGTATCTAAGGGGAAATTTCAGAGTAACATTTGACTTTTATAGACTCTCTGGTCAGGTGCCACTGAGAAAATAGTCAGAACTCTCATGAAGCAATTTAACAGTAAGATGAAGTATGATGATAGAAACAGCCAGCATAATTTTGGTCTATATTAACAAAAGCCAAGAGAACACTCAATAAATTACTAAGTGGAGAGTAAACATAAAACATTAAAATCAATCAGAGGGTGGAGAGACAAATGAATATGAGGTTGCATATTTATCTGGGCCCATGTGAACTTCAAAATTATTAATGCTGATGGGCGTAGCTCAGTTGCAAAGTACACGCTTAGTATTGTATATGCAAGGGCCTGATTTCAATCCCCAACAATAATAACAACAGATGTAAACATATATATATGACAACATTAATTTGTATTATTCCTTATATCTTCCAAAATCCTTCCATATATAACTGAAAACTCAGAAAGCACATCATTATCACTAGTGTCAAAGACAGGAAAAGTTTTCCTTAATGGAATATGCCTTTCTTAACACTACACTGAAACCAAATATAAAGCCTAAGTAGACAATGTTTTATCCAAGGCCTGCCACATTACATCAAGATGTATGGCCTAGTGACAAGTAATGTGTAGCAAAAGAAAAAGGAGGGGCAACGGAGAGGATGATTTTATGGCGTCTTGGTGTCAGGTTAGTTCCTGGGACACTGGTGAAGTCATTTTACAGAAGTCGTCCATCATGTGTCCCATAGGGGTGGAGGAGGAAGAGGGCCAAATGGTCAATTACTATGAAGGTATCTTCTTTCTACTTTAGAAAAAGTGATCTGCGTTAAGCAGTACGCTTTAGAGTCTAAGCTTGTGCCCTCTGCATGTGAAGTGGGTAGAGGACCCTTCTTTATAAAATAGAAAAAAAAGCTGAGACTGAAATGGTCGATGTGAGTGTTAACAACTTGGTTATATTTATAATGAAATATGAAAAGCCATTTGCCACATGGAAGACAGTGCAACTGTACAGAGAAAAATGTGCTATCTATATACTTCAGGGAGTAGTCACATACAAGTAGATTTCTCTTTCTTGATCAGAATTTTGCCCTACATAAAACTGCAAAAATAATTTGCATTTATCCTTTTTGTCAGACAAAGCTAGTCAAACACATATGGGAGAAAGTTTCCTTGTAATTGAATACAATTTCCATTCCAGGGGAGACATGCATTTTTAATGTTACATCTGATGACCTCATGGCATCTCGTCTGCCCTAAATTATCTTGTTTATCCTTCCTTTTGCCTTCTAGTCACTATCAAACAATTTAAGACCAAAAAGAATGCTGATCTGCTGGGAAGAATATACTACTGTTCTGTCTCATGTAGTTTTATTGGATCTGTGGACCCATATGGGAAACAAGATGTATTTTTCCTCCAGTAAAAGTCATCAAAACTGTCTTGAAGACTCACAAGAAACAGGTATCCATGGTAAGAAGGTAACACTTTCATGTAGTTACTTTCTAATCACAAGTAATCTTTCAGGAGAAAAACATGAGAACCTCAAGGATTCAAGCAGAGGTTACAGAATACTCTCATTAGAACACACAGCATGCCATTTCAGCACTCCTTGGTGCTAATGCCTTCCCTTCCACTGAACAGATCCATCTCAGAAGCCCTCTTGAAACTGTCAATATAGTCATTATCAATTATGTAATGCAGGGGGGAGCAAAGATTAATAATTCACAGCTAAGACATCCCCATGATTTATAATCTTGCATGTAACTGTCTACAGCTAGCATTGGGAACCTGCCATTAAAAGGCATTAACTTGAGAAAATTAGAGTTCTGTATTGATCACCAAACACATATAGTTTATTGTGAAGTGATGCTTTCATTTACATTCCAAGCAAGCCTCTAGGTGAATATCTTTTGCACAGGAAGGTCTATATCCTGAAGCTACCTAGTTCCACAACACGACAGTAACTGCAGATATGCATCACTTCTAACTAAGTGTATCCCAGTGTAATAGGCAGAGGATGAACCCGACACTGCCTAGGAAGGCAGCATGGACTGTTGTTAGCCAAACAGCAAGGTGCTGGTTTGTCCTGTGTATGCAGACTTGGGCTGCTCAAAGGCTGCGGGAAGGATCTAAAGTGAATGTCATACCTTTGTACTTTCAGGTAGGCGAACTGCCTCCTTGTTCTCTGGCTTCCTCTATTCTCCATTAGTTTGCCTTTCTTAATAAAATTAGAAGAATATGATGGAGTTACTTAGCCCAGTTTCTGAGTTCTGCAAAAGAATTCTAGAGGGATTGTGACTGTGTAGTGTGATCCCTGGGAGAATTGGATGTGAGGGAGAATTAACTCGGATAATCAGATTGTCAGGACCACCTTTCACGCAAGCATCTGAGAGTTCTAAACTGAACTTCAAAGAAAGCTAAAAGGCTTCTGCAAGCATTGCCTAACAGTAAGTTAGGCAGAAATCTTATAACATCTGGGTTAGCAGTGGTTTTCAACCTTAGCTGCATCTTATAATCACCTGGGGAGATTTTAGAAAATGTTGATGTCTGAGGCTCACTCCATGAGATTCTAATTTAATTGGTCTAGGGTGGGCAATTAGACATTGTAAAGTTGTTAAAGTTCCCCGATTGATTCCAACAGGCAGCCAATCTTGAGAGCCACTTTAGAGTGCTTCAGGAAGTGTGAGTAGCTGTAAGATAGAAACAACAAACCATATCGCAATGATTAAGATTTGGTACAGATGCAAAAAAAAATGTGCATAAGGAACTTTTGAGCAGCAAATAATTAATTAATAAATAACATAGAAATGCAGGTACAAACTTTTCTTTTTTTCTTTTTCTTTTTTTCTTTTTCTTTTCTTTTTATCAATCTTGGCTGCCTGGCAGAAGAAGAGCAGAGGAAGTGTAGCGGTGCGCGACAGCCCCAGCAAGCCTCCTCCTCTGCTTCAGGCATGATAGTGAAGCACCACTGTCCACTTGGAAACCCAGCAGCTAAGGTATATCACTGACAATGGTTGGATTTAATGGAAATCAGAAACGCTGTTCCTGTCAATGAAACGTAAGGAAGGGTACAGGATAAAAGTAGGAACCGAAAATCGGATTTTGCAGCTTTGAGGTTAGGACTGGAAAATCATTCCTCTAAAAGGTGCCTTTGAGAAGCTGATGGGCCATGTCTCTGTCCAAAGTGGGTTTCGTAGGACTGCTGGGAGGATATTCACTGTGTCCTGGCCACCTTTTCTCTTAGCATTCAGACCTCGCTGTAAACAAAAAAGAGAAGGTAGTATTAGGAGCTTTTGTAGCCAGATACAGTGGCAAGTGATAAAGGGAGACTAAAAGAGTGTTTTTAGAGGCTTAAAACCTCAAAGATAAGCATCTGACAAAGAGCATTCAAGGCAAAGAATGATAGATTAGAGATTAGCTTTGATAAATTTTCGTGCTGAGGAAACAAGAAGAATAAAGAAATAAACCATCTAAAAGAATCCCAAAGACCTCTCTGTTATGCATTATTAATAACTAAAGAAAGATAAAATGTAACTAATCTTGACAAATAGAATAATGACAGCTTTGATGTTTTAGTGCTTGTCAAGAATGAATGAAGAATAGTTATACTCCATACACAAACATATGTGTATTGTGATAAAATTACATTATGTGGGGCATTATCACGTTTTCTAGCTCTAAATGGAGTACAGTCCAAATACTAGAAAATAATTCAGGCTGGATTTCAGCCTATCCCTGAGCACTATTCATGGATAATTGTATAGCAACACATATGTGCTCAAATATATTTAAAGATCTTTGAAGTCCAGTCTGACCAAATCTGGATTCAGAGTTATCTTTGAATTCTCACCTTCTTCTTTAGTATATCCAGCCAGTAATGAGCTTCTAGTTCTTTCCAGGGTATGAAAAGTCCACAGTAACAAACTTTACTTCCTCCCCCTTATGAGAGCAATAACATGTTTTTTAATCCAGAGCCTGCAGAGCCTTATTATCTGGGGAGAAAAAGTAATGGAAGAGAAAAGAAGATGTGCCAACATGGTCCCATCGAATAGGATATTGGCCATCATTTCTCGTGATTAGATTAAAGAAATCTCAGAGCACTCCAAGGCAATTTATAGAAAAACACATTCCTACTTACCTGGGGAGAAGTGACTCAGGTTACAGCTCCCAGTCTCCAGTCTCAGAGTCTTAAATTTGATTAATGGGGTGTATTGCTTGGTATTCAGCTACATCGGGCTAGGATATAATGAGATGAGATATTGACAGGACTCTTCTATCTCAGCAGGCCAGTCCAAATGAGAGCACTAGTGTGAAAGGAAATGCACTTGGTCTGAATGCCCTTCTAATCCCTTCCTTGGAACCAGATGCTTATGTTTCTGAGGAAGCCTATTTTCATTCTGCATGTGGCGTGGTGTGCCTTTATCTTCACTGTCAAAGAGCATTCTAAGCAGGTCCCAATCTGCCAGTCCAACACGAGATCTTGGTTTGGATTCAGTTATCCTTCTGAAAAGTATTTTTGAAATCCTAAACTACATTTGTAAACAACCACCCCACAAGTCCCAATACCCCCACACTAAACAAAGTAGTACCTTGCATTTATTGAACAGAAAAATAAAACTTTTCATGTTTATCAGCTTTCATTTTGCTCATAAGACCCTGTGACAGAGTATGATATGTTGTTCCATTATACAAATGGTAAAACAAAGGCCTATTAAGTTATATTATCTTGCTATTAAATAACAGTGGCATTCAGTTTTTTTTCTTTAATGCATAGTTGCTCAGAAGCTACTATGTTCTGAGTAAGAAATACAGCAGTGAGAAGGGTAGAGAGATACCCTCAAGGAGATTTGGTTACAGCTAGAGGAAAAGAAAGTCACACAAATAAAAATGTGGACAAACTGGGGTGCCATTAGATGAAGAATAAGGTGGTGCCCTCCTCCAAAGAAGGTGGTCAGGAGAAGTTTCCTACCAGGTTGACACAGACCTTGAGTCCCGAAGGTCAGCCAGCCAGCCCCAGAGTGAGTGGGGGAGGGCTGATGCTAAACTGGAAGCCAGAGAGTGTACCCAGTCTGCCTTCCTAAAACCACACTTCGGTATTTAACCTTTTCCCTTCTCTGGAACAATAGAAGGTGTTCATTTTTCTCACTGCACTCTGGCCACCAACACCACTCCCACCCCACAATTGAACACAGCTACATCTTTTACCAGTATGGATTTGCTTTCAGTCCAAGGGAAGAGGTGGCATGACCCCTTTGAGCTGTGTTTCCTCAGACTGCAGGAGCCTTGCTTCTTCGGCGGCTGTTCATTGTCTGCATCTCCAACTTCACCTTTTCTTTTGTTTCTTCTCTTTTACTGTTCAAGACCTACCAGTTTCTCAGACCTCAGAGCAGCTCTCAGAAAGGCATCTCTCCTCCAGCCACAGTCCTTGAAAATCTAATCTACAATTTTCTTCTCCCTACTGTCATTTCCCATTCACTCCGTGGGCCCTGTGAATTGGTTTAGCCTCCTTCAGTCCATGGAACAAAAAAGGTTTCATTTTGTTAACACATAGATCGAATGTCGACATGTAGAAAACAACAGGATCTGGAGTCAAACACATGGGTTAGAGACTGAACTCTCCATCTTTAGCCTCGCAAGTGTGGAAAAGAAATTTAGCCTGTCTAACTTGAGTTTATACCTCTATAAAACAAGGAGAATGATAGTGATGCCCGCTTCACAGCTTGTAGATAGTATTAAATGCAATAAATGTGAAGCACAGCACAGAATTTCATACAAAAGTTCAGTGATTATTGGTCATTATTTAAGCTAGCCTCGCCGAAGTTACTAGGTAATCAACTAATTGTTAAACCCAACGAGATGTTTTTATGTCCGGTTTTCCTGTAATCCGCCCCCCTTTATTTTTTTCAAGAGACAAAATTTAATATTGACAGGTTTTTCCCGTGTGCGGGTTACCATGACGTTGGACAGCGACTCTCCGCCTTCTGGTGAACCCAAAAGTTAAACCTCCCACTTTTCACGGGTGCGCCAAGCTCCCTCAATCAGCTGCTAATACGTCATTCCACCCAGCCCTTTAACTCCACTCCGTCAATTACAAATAAAGCCACGATTTTTTCTCGGTGCCTCCAGAGGGTGCCTGCGTCTCTTCAGCAGCACTACCCTGCCCGCAATAAAGGTCTCTTTTCTTTCTTTCTGTTTTTTCTCTCTTTTTCTCTCTCACGCATCAGAGGACCAAACAAATGTATGAACACGGTTTTATATATAATGCTGCATCATACCATGTAGCATATTTACTCTTATTTTATACATTCAGATATGCTTGAAACACTTCTTAAGGTTGCAAAACAAAATAATTTACATTCTTTATCATATCACTTTTTAAGTGTAATTCCTTTTGATATCAGACCTTATTGAATTCTACTCTCATATCTAAATTCCCTAATAACTTCAAAATAGAACTTTTACCTTAATTATCTTCCTGTCCCATAAATTTTCCTTCTTGGTATCTCTGTAAGTTCTTCTTCCTCTGCCTCACCCTGTCTTTGGAATAATTCTTTTTCATGCTAGATCTCTCCTCTGGTCATTCATGTGGTCTCAGAGGCCATCTCTATGTTAACAACTCATTAGCCTAGCCTTCATATGAAAGTTTCCCCGTGAGCTCTCAGAGTACACATGTATAGCATGATCAAAATATAAGTAATACAATATAATTTTAGAAAATGTACTACAGTAAAAGACATATTGCCATTATTTTCACTCAAGAATTACCACTATTTCACTCCCTCACTCAGAAGACATTTACTCTACCATTCTTGTCACATTCTGAAACAGTTCTGGTACTCCTCCTTTGGGAGTGTCTTTACAAAGCATAACTAAAAATTCAGTGAATGCTGCAGCCATGTGCCATCTGGTGGAAAGAAAGGCCTGTGAGACAGTGTGGTGAAGCCAGGTGTGGTGGTGCACTCCTGTAATCCCAGCACTTGGGAGGCTGAGGCAGGAGGATCCGTGCAAGTTTGAGACCAGCCTGGGCTCCAAAGTGAGCCCAAGGCCAGCCTCAACCTCATAGAAAGACCTGTCTCAAAATGTACAAAAAACAAAAAATTGTGGTGTGTCCTCTTCCCACCTTATTCACCAAATCTGGCACCTTGTGACTTCTGGCTCTTCCCCAGTGTCAAAATGATGATTAAAGTTAAATACTTTGAATTGACTTAGGACACTGAGGCAGCCACAGAAGCACAACTAGAGACACTCATGAAAGAGGAAAACCAGAACTGCTTCAGAAAGTGGCAAGACCAATGGGATGTGTGTTCAACACAAAGGGTAGCATTTTGTGGGGGATTAATGGCAGTGTCTCCTTTAGTATAATAATTTTTAAATTTAAATATCTACCATATTTTTCAGTCTTACCACCTGTACGCAACTGCTTGCAGGACTTCCTGACCTCCATGTTATCTGGCCACCTCAGTGTCAGTATAGATAAAACTCTATGTGTTCCTTTGTTTCCCTGCCTCATCCTGTGTTGCCAAGATCCAAGATCCACCTTATTTCCCAAGGCAGATGTCTATATCTGTTTCTATATCTATATATCTAGATCATCACTATCTCTATCATCTTTATCTATCTATCTATCTATCTAATCTATACCTATCTAATCTTAATATTCTTTTCTTTTTTTGTACCAGGGCTGGAACTCATGACCTTGTGCTTGCTGGGCAGGCGCTTATGCCACTAAGCTAAACCCTCAGCCCTCGTCTCAGTATTCTTAGGCTTCCTGCTAGGTAGATCCAGGACAAATGACCAGCTTTTTTGCCTCCAGGTCCTGTACCCTGGCCCAGTGCATTGTATTGAGCAGACATTAGTCCATACTTTAACCAAGGGAGGAATAAATTCACTTTGTCATTCTGTAATGGTTAATTGTATATGTCAACTTGGTTAGGCCATATTGAACAGTTTTTATTCGACATTAGTCCAGATGTTACTGTGAAGGTATTATTTTTTTAGATGTGATTAACATTTAAATTAAGAGTCTTTGAATAAACCAGATTACTCTCCACAAAGTAGGTAGGCTATACCAAATCAGTTGAAAGCTTTAGAGAAAGGACTGACATTTACCAAGAAAAAAGAAATTTCGCCTCCAGCCTGCTTTCAGATTCAAAATACGAATCAGCTCTTCCCTAGGTTTCTAGCCTGTTGGCCTGCCCTGCCATTTTCAGACTTCACTAACTCCTGCCAAATCCTTCAGTCAGTCAGCAAGTAAATCTCTCTTTCTGCATGTCTCTCCTGTTGTTTCTGGGCCTCTGCGTAAGTACATCTCAACTCAGATATGTACCCTGTATGTTTTTCTCCTTTCATTAGAAAGTTATTACCAGCACTCTATCTACTTACCATATTTCTCTTCATATTTCTATTATGTATTTGTGCTATGTACAGTGAGTTTCTCGTTCCCACAGAAGGACCTCCACTTGCCTCTCTCCCACTTACTTACCTTCCTCACCAGCTTCCTTCTTCACTACCCTCTCTGTCCTCTCTCCAACCCTCAAGCAAACACCAGTTGTTTCACTTACCCCAGTGATTAACAAGGATTTTGCAATGGAAGTATGTTAGGCTCCTGAGACAAGAAAATAAGTTCAATTGCTATCCTGAGATCCAGATGGTAAAAAAAAAAAAAAAAAAAAAAAAATTAGAACCTAATACATCACAATTTTGTGTCTTTTTTTCCTCTTTCATACTTTGGCTTGATTATTATGTCCCAAATTGATTAATTTACCATATATCATTGCTCTCAAGTGATAAGTTAAGGATTGCAAGGGCTTTGCATGTCACTATCAATTTGAGTTCTCAGAAAAAAGAGACAAAAACCCGATTTGGAGAGAACTCTCTGTGGGATTAATTAACTCAGCAAAGACATTTCCAGCACGGGGTAAAGGCTGGATGATGGACTGAAGATAGAGTTCACTCCCTGTGTGCCACTGGCTAAAAAACGCAATTAATCTAGAGTATCAAATAAATACTCTAGGATGTAAAAAGAATGCAAAAGCTTTGTGTTTGGTGTGTTACTGTTGTTGCTTTACCTTCCAACCAAAACTACTGCTTCTCTTCTTTCTTTCATCCAGAACATGTACCACAAGTCCCTTGTAAGGAGAAGGTGAGTCAATGATTCTTGTCCCATTTGCTGAAATTTTAACACACACAGACACATGCTTTGAACTTCTTGCTTCTGGTTTACAGGAAATTATATTGCATTCTTAGGTTGGCCTGGCTTCTTTTGACTCAAGTCATTGCTTCAGGAATTTAACTTCTCCCCCACAGTCATGTCCTGCTTCTCAGAATTTCTGGTTTGTGGTAGTTAACATTCAAAGGGGAAGAGAAGACATTTATCACATTAAAGGGTAAATAATGTGGGATCACCTACAGGGAATGGGAAATAGAAATGCAGCCCACAGAGCCTATCTCCGCTTTCCTGCTTCTTTATTTACATGTACTTTTTAAAAGATGGTGGCCTGAGTTACTCATTGTTTATAAATGGTACAGTATTTCATTTCTTTTTCCTACCTTCTTCCCTTCTGCAACTATACATTTGTAAAATATCTCCATGATATCAACATTTTAAGAAGAACAAAATTAATTTTTAACACTACTGAAAAATCTAACAACTTAGTAGATTCCCATTTCTGTAGTGCATTTAACAGCATGGAGACTTCATAGTTTTAGAGAAAAAGTTAGTTTATCTTTACAGCAAAAGAATCCCTCTAACTTTAAAGAACATACTATTTATTGATCTTTGCAAACAATATGCATGATGGAAGGAAACATTAAACAAGTTATTGCGTGGGGGTCCTTTAAAAATCTAGTCTGGATATGGTTTATTCTAAAGCCAGAAAACTGAAGAAAATAGGGCTATAATCTACCTTCTCATTCTACAATTCTAAGATATATTTGGATTACAGAAAAGGAATTTTTTTAGTAGAATACTTGTCAAAGAGAAGGAAGACGTGTTCCAATATTATTGCAGTAAAATAACATGTTTTGTTCTAACTTTAAAACACTAACAGATATTTCATTAAAATTATGATTGAATTATTCATTAGGTGTAATACACTTAACATCTCAATAATTAACTGCCCTAGCAATAGAAAAGTCTGACTCTACTTCCACCCATTAAAATATCTAACTGTTCTTACATCTACTTCTATTTCAAAATATTCCAATGACTAGAAAACATCAGGAATGATTTCAGAACTGGGTCTCAAGATGAAGGTTTCATCTTCTTTCTTTTAAATAGTCCTTCTAACAACAGCAAAAATTTTATTTCTATTTCTTATCTTTCTTTCTTTTTCCTCTTCTTCTTTTTCTCTACCCTCCCCCCACCACAGGACAAGCAACTCTTTAGAAGAGTCAAGGTATTAAATAGTTTAATAATAATATGCGACAGTAGCAACAAACATTTGTGTGATCTTTTCCTAATTGTTGTGATAAACATAAAATTGAGCCAATGTATATACATATAACCATGCACAGACTCAGGTTATGTTGTACAAAGCTACCTCAACAACTAGAAAAAGTTATTTTAACCAGTAGCAAGTTATTTTTAATTATATAGGAAGTCTCTTGTGTATTTCTGAAATTCACCCAGACTGCCAGGTAGAGCTCCCCACAGTAAATATGATTCCAAAGTTCAATCATTAATTCTATTTAAGCTTAATGTGTCATAAAGCTAAGGAAAACAGGGCCATTTTCCTCTCTGCTGGGGCACGAAAAGTGTATTAACTATTCCAGCCAGGACTGTGGATGATTTATTAATTCAATTTTGGAAAGCAAAACTGTCAGATCCTATAAGCACATATTATAAACAGACAAACTCTCAGAAGGTTCTTACTCCTCTCACTCCTTCCCCTACCTAAATGAATGACAATGTACGTCACGGCTGAGATGGATCTGCCTCTCCCCTTCCTTTTCTGTCTTTGCTCGCTACCCCCCAGCCCCCAGACACACATTAGCTGAATAATCCAGGGATGGTCAATAATATTTTCTCATATTTCAAACAGTAGGACTAGCTCTGAATATAAATTTAAAACATTCAGAAAGGAAGGAAGGAATTTTCCCAAGCACAGACCTGAAACTTAGCCAAATGTGATATTGCTAAAGGAATCTAAGTGTGGGTTTCCAGAACTCTAGACCCGGGTTTGCCATGAAACACGAAGGATGTAGGCAAGTCACCTTACTGTGTTCTCATCTCCAAAGGGAGAAAGCTGAGATCTCTATGGCGAGTTAGACCTAGTACCTTCCAGGTCTAACTCGCCAAAATAAGTGGTAACATGCGAAGGAAGAAATAATCCTAGCCAAGGCTCCATTCGGCAGTACACTTCTCCTCCACATAAATCAACAAAGAAAGTCAGACTGTCCCAGTGTTCAGTTCATCCCTCTTGACCAATACACCACAGGGCTTGTTTCCATAACCTAGCCTCAGGATCCTGATAGTGGGACGGTATCAGAAGGGGTATGAGGCGTTGTGTGGTGTTTGGGGGCTCTGAAATCATTTTTATCAGCTCTTTACATAACAGCTTCAATCTTTTCTGCAGTACCTTTAAACATATGGAGGAGGTTGCTTTTATTCCCACTGGAACTCTGGAAATTAAAAGATAGAGATTATTTTAATCATGTGGTGGTGATTCATTTCCTAACATATTCAGAGTGTGATGAATATGGGTGAAATCAAGGGATAATTTTCAAGATCAGAGAACTGTTTGTAATTTTACATCATGCTGAAAGTAGGTTCACCTGTTTCCTAACCAAATTATGCTCCATGGGAAATGTTTACTCTGAGTTCTTCCTGACTAAAACTTTTTATACGGAAAGTGGCCATTTATACCTCAGACAAAAAAATAATCATCTGCAAAGCAGTTCAAGATAATATGAAGAAGGGAGTGGTGGTAAGGAGACAGCAAACCAAACTTGGTTTTGTAAAACTTGAACTAGAGTGCATATTGTTTAATATTAAGACCATCATTTATTTTTAACAAAAGCTGTACCAGCTATTTTATGTGTATGGAATTATTATAAACTTAAGGTCCACAATATCTATAAGCCTTATTCTGCCTGAGGCACACATGGCAGGTATCATGCTCAAAATTACTCATAAGTTATATCATGTCCCAAATATTACAAAAGCGAACAATGTGATCCCTTCCAATACGACTAGAGTCACCCTTAATAACGTCACAGGAACTACATCAGAATTTAGTCTCTTGAATACAAATGCAAGATTTATGACTTCAATTAGCTTCATTGTTTTTTAAATAAAGGCTATATTTTATTTAATATATTCCTGACTATTATTTGAATTGCATTTCCCCCAAAATTCCTAACTTGAAGTCTGGATTCCTGGGATCTATAAATGTAACTGTATTTGAAAATAGACTCCTTGGAGATGCTATATTTGAGATGAAGTTAGCAGAATGGGCACTAATCTGATATACTGTCTCCTTGTAGTAAAGAAATTTGAACACAGAAACCATTTATGTGAAGACGAAGGCAGAAAAAGATGTGATAATTCTACATGCCAAAGATCACCAGCAAACTTAGAAGTAAGCAAGGGAGGTGGGGTCAAAAAGATTCTCTAAAACAGGTTAGTAGAACAATTACAATAATTAATACATTGTGTATTGTTTTCTTTGAAGTAGTTATTCAGAGTACAATGTAGGCATGATATCTTGTCCAAACAATACTAGCACAAACCTTTCTTTTCAATGAATGGTGAAAGTAGCTGCATAACTATCTTAACTATCTTCTGTATACATATTTTTTTCTTTTTCCCTTTCTTTCTTTCCCCTTTCCCCCAAAACAGTTTCTCTTTGCCTTTGAACCATTTCTTCCAAGTTCACAATATCTATTGTACATTTTGGGTCCTATTTACTTGTTAAGTTTCTCACACTAGTGAGACAACACAGTGTTTGCACATACGGGTTTGATTTATTTCACTTGTGAGTATGGTCTCAAGTTGCATCCATTTACCTATAAAAGTCTCCAGTTTATCCTTCTTTATGGCTGAGTAGTACTCCATTATATACATAAAAAAAATCTTTTTTCTTATCCATTCCTTGGTTTATGGAAGTTTGAATTGCTTCCAAAATTTAGCTATTATAAGATTTAGTTTTTATAAATTGTGCTGCCTGTTTTGACACTCCATTTCATTGTTATTTTTATCTTTTTTCTTTTTTAAAAAAGGTAAATCAAAATAGATATATAATAGATTAAGTAAGTATAAATGAGAAAACAAGAAATCCAGAGGAAAAAGCAATGTGAATATAATTTAGGGAAATGGGAAGCTTTTTTTAAAATATGAGACCAGAAATAGAAGCCCTAAATAGATTTGCATATATAAAGATCCATCTTCTATATGTCAAAAGGATAGGAAGACAATGAGACTCTGAGAAAATCTGTATCTTATGCCAAAGAGTAACCACATGTAAATGAGATTTATTGCCAAGTGTTGGAATTGCATATGATTTTAATGTTTTGTGGTATTGGTGCTTTTATTTCCAATTGTTTTTCATTAAGGAAGCATTACCTGGGAAAAAGAAAAATCACGATTAATATGGAAAGAAGAAAGAAAGAAAGAAAGAAAGAAAGAAAGAAAGAAAGAAAGAAAGAAAGAAAGAAAGAGAAAAGATTTTCCACAGCATTGAAAAGGAGCTTGGTCTTGGATTTCTAGCCTCCAGAGTAGTGACACAATAAATTATAGCTATTTAAACCAGTCAGTTTGTGATACTTTTATATGGTTATTCTAGGAAACTAATGCAATGACTATATATTGTTTCCATGTTTGTTTGCTTTTCATTCAAACATGGCAATGCTTCAAAGGCTCAAAATTAATCACAGAACCTGGAGAAACTGATTTCACCAATTAAAGGAATTTCAGCTGAAATGATGGACTGTACATTTTGTTGTCTACACCTTTGCCCTTGGTCCTGTTGCTTTAGGCTCAGCCTAATAATTTGTGGCCATAGCACTGTGCCTATGGATTTCAACAAGGAATTTGAAGGAACTGTCAATTAGAGAATAAATGGTTATCTCACAACCCATTTATCATTCGTCCTTTCTCCCACTCTCTTTCCCTTTTGCAGTTTATCCTTCAAATTTCTTTCTGCATCAACAAGATTTTGGCAACTTGCTTCAGGAGAAATTGGCCCCAGTGTCTCGTAGGCAGCTGGTCGGTTTCTCGACTTGCTGCCATTCTTTTCACAGCCTTGCATGCGGAATACGAAATGGGTTAGCGGGGGGATAGAAGGAGGACATGCATCTGATTCCAACTCTTTACTTAAGTCCTTTGAAATATGGAGGATGTACTGCTTGAATCCCTAGAATTCTGCAGATTTTTTCTTGTTTCCTACAATATAAATTAGCAACAGGTCCACTTGTATCCTGCTCTCTGTCATTTCCTACAGCATCCAGGTCACTTCTCTACTTTCCACACAGAATACAGATAATTGAATGCATGCTCCTATCATCATTCTCCATTTGTATTAGGTTGTGGACAATAAATTATTATCCCCAAAGATTCCACTCATAATAAAGAAAACCTGGATAAGAACCAGTTTATGTCTCCTGCTGCTGTGTTTAAATCGCTGTTTCCCTATTCACATTTCAGACTCAGAAGGGGAGAAGTTCAGAACAGGAAAAAAATTGAAAATTAAAATATTCTTGCCCCATGTCTTTATTTCCAGTGTGTTTTCACACTGATACACCTCCGCAGACATACTTGACCCGTTTCCGGTGTGTTTTCACACTAATACACCTCCGCAGACGTACCTGACCGGTTTCCGGTGTGTTTTCACACTGATACACCTCCGCAGACGTACCTGACCCGTTTCCGGTGTGTTTTCACACTGATACACCTCCGCAGACGTACCTGACCCGTTTCCGGTGTGTTTTCACACTGATACACCTCCGCAGATGTACTTGACCCGTTTCCGGTGTGTTTTCACACTGATACACCTCTGCAGACGTACTTGACCCATTTCCAGAGCCTCCTTCACACTCTGTTCACTGCCCCCCAACAGAAAGACAAGACCCATAAACCAACAGAATTTTTTAAATTTCTCTCCTAAACTTCCCGGATCAGCAAAACTGAACTGTAAATTTTCCTTGAACTGTTTTTCTTGAGATTTCCTTATTTCTGAATGGGTCAAATATCAGTGCAAATGTCCTCTCTTTTACCGTGTTTTGGCAGGTGAGCAACAGATTTAGACGGAAATCTCACCACAGTTTTTCAGCAAGCTGCAGTTGAAAACCAATTACCCACGGCCCCTGGAGTTATGCCTTAATGCTGTGAACCCCACTGAGCTCAGGGGACTGGCTGCAGCCCCAGAGTCTTCGTACCAGGGAGCAATGTCTACTAAAAAGATGTACGCAAAAGGGTATTGCATCTCCTCTGAGACTGTTCATCCATCAGAAA
The DNA here is from genome assembly GCA_004363535.1 of Dasyprocta punctata. Taxonomy (NCBI): domain Eukaryota; kingdom Metazoa; phylum Chordata; class Mammalia; order Rodentia; family Dasyproctidae; genus Dasyprocta; species Dasyprocta punctata. The sequence continues at coordinate 2,045 of RJWM01011158.1, read as the reverse complement.
TCCTGCTGGAATTAGTTTCATGAAAAAAACGCAAGTGATAAGAGAAAAGCTGTCCATTAGTATTTACTCTCAAACAGATCATAGAAATGTAACAGAGGTGCAATGTTTTTGTAACACATCTTTAGGACAAATTCTTCTGCCCTATAGGTTAGATGGAAAATTTTTTTGAATGACCTCTCTCTATATAAACATTTCAAGTCACTCCAAATCACTGTTCTGGTATGTTTCTGATCCCACACTATCTCTAGACAAACAAGTCAAGTAACCTCAGAGATAATGAGATAATTTTAGAGAGGCTATTTTGCAGTAAATGACATAGTTGTTGGATTTCTGGGGTTTCTCCAGGCATCTGATTAATGCCACAGAGAGCTGGAGAAAGGATTTGAGTTCAGAAATCCTCCAAGGAAAGTATCATTATCCCAATGATTGGAGACTAGACAAGGAGACAGAAAATTTCAAGGAAAGTCTTCCACCACATGGGAGGCAACAGGGGTGCCCAGATGGGCTAGAAGATGAAGCAGTTTTATTAGTAAGTCATGATTCAAATGTATAATATCTACAAGAAAATTTTAAAATATTTCTTGATATTTAAGTAGCATCATATTGCAGTGAAAGTTGGAAAATCATTTTTGTTTCATTAAATACACTATCTGAGGTGCTGTTCAAATATTTCAACAACCATTCTGTGGTACAAATGCATATACTATTCTCTTCTTTGAGAACCACTTGCTTAAATGACTATATATGATTAGACTATTTGCAATGTTTCATAAAATGAAAATGAAATGCTTGAATCATATCAAATGTTGAACAATATATGTTGATATTAAAGTGCTGTACAAAAATGGGCTTTTTGTACAGAAGTTCAAAAATGCTGCACTGATAATATGTGTTTCTATAGTTTCACAATTTTTTGGTAATATTCTATGACAAGTTTTAGTCTTAATATAAATTTTGATTGTCTATTTTTTCTTGACATGTATAAACTGTCTATGTAAAGGAAGTTTAATGTGATAGTTGAACACTTTTTGCAACATACACTAATCAAATTAGGATCATTAACATTCCCCTCTCCCTATAATTTCTTTGTGTTTGGAGTATTCAAGCTCCCCTCTCACAGACTTTAAAATACACATGAAGGTATGAGGAACTGTTATGGTTCGTGTCTGGATGTCCCCACCAAAGCCCTACATGGTCATGGGGGAAGGCTCTATAATTTGTGATTGATGCATGGTTCAATGCTGGGATTATAGGTGTGAGTGCTATACACACCCTAGGGTGGGTAGCCTACATACAATATAAGGGACAGAAAGAGTCTTCTATCATGCTCCTCCTCCCTTTTTGCTCTTGTTGCTTTTGCTGTCTTCTGCCACCATGAACGATTGCCCCTCAGCCATGCCACCTTGCCTTGGAGCCAGCTAAGTATGAACTGAAGCCTCCACAAACTATGAGCTAAATAAACCTTTCCTTCATTTTGGGCATTGGGTATTTTTTCTCAGCAATGAGAGAAACATAACCAACACAGGAACTGTAGTCATCCTATGCTACCAAACACCAGAACTTTTTCTTTCTCTCTCTGTTTTGGGACCTTTGTCCATGCCCTCCTGACCTTTCCCAGTCTACTAATTGCTACTCCACATTCAGATTGACTTTTTTTTCTTAGCTTCCACATATAAGCAGAAACCTGCATAGTATTTGTCTTCTTATGTCTAGCTTACTTCACTTAATATAATGTCCTCCATTTCCATTCATTTTGCTGCAAATGTCCTATTTTTTCTGTCTGTCCATTTTTAAGGGAGAAGAGTTAAGTATAAAACAATTCCATCTTTAGCACAATGGCTGAAACAGCCATGTAAAAGCTTAAAAATGTGCTAGAGGCACATTATAAAATATTTGAGAAATAAGGGCGTAAAGGAAATAAAGCACATATCAGAGGCCAAATAGACATGATACTGAACCAGACAACACACAGCAATCTGATAAACTCTCGGGGAATGGGGGGTGACAGCAACAGCAGACTGAGGAGCGAAGGGTGTGAGCAGTAA
>RJWM01011157.1:0-60737 GCA_004363535.1 Dasyprocta punctata | reverse complement strand
GGGGGAGATCCTGGCTAATCCCATGATGCTTAGTAGAAGCAGATTAGGGATGGGGGATGGAAGAAGTAATGAAGATCTCAAATCCTCAAAAAATGAATGGGATCTGAATTGTGGAAAGGACCCAGCCAGGCGTTCCAGCCAATAGTAATGCAGATCAGCCAAACTAAAAAGCAACAACAAAGCAACAGCAACAACAACAAACACAGACCTGAAGGAAGGCTGGGTGGCTGGAAATGTTAATCCCAGGCTTCTGACTGGGATTAACTTTTTTATTCTTCCAAACCACCCTAAGGAACCCATGCCAGTCTGATTGCCAGTGAGGTCAAGAGTGTGCAGATATTCCCATTTTCCAGCTGAGATACCAGAGTTTCTGGAAAGACGTAATACTTGAGGTTACCTCGTGGGTGGCAGAACTCCTACTCGGTGTACTGCCTGCCTCCGAAGCAGTCGTGTTTCAGTAGTGCTGTTAGACCACAGGAGAGAGGAAATCAGGAAAGCAGGGCCCAGGCCACACATGGTCTGGCTTCTGTGTGCAGGGTACTAGGCTAAACAGTCAGTCTAGGCGACACTGGGTCCTCTTCCCTATGCGCAGGCCAAAGAGAGATTGTTCTCATAGCTGAGTACAGGACACATCCAGAGGAGACAAAGTACCAGCATCAAGGAGACCAACCAAGGAACCATTGTCACAAGCTAATGACCACATTACAGAAGTAGGAGAAAAGAAGAACAGGCACACTCAAAAGGATGATGGAAATCAGGATAAACTGAGTACCATAAAGTGGCTAACCGACCCATTGAGTTATGAATCTTTTGAATGAAAGCCACAGCTCTTTTGGCTGAAATACACACACGCGACTTTGCCTACAGTTTCAGATGGCTCCATGGTCCCACCCTAAGAATCGCTACTGCAGAGGAGACTTCTATCAGATTTGACTAATACGGCAAGCAGGAAAAGAGATGGATGTCAGAATGATGCCGACATTTGGAGATGTGGAGGACGCTGCGGGCGGGGAGTCGCACCTGCTTTGCTGGGTTTTATGGCCCAGATCTCCAAGTGGACAGAAGGGGATGGTGACTCACAGAGCTGCTGCTCAGAGATAATCACCGGCACTGTAAAATTAGATGATCTTAGAGCCTGAGATATAGCTCAGTGGCACAGCACCTGCCTGGCAAGCACAAGGTCATGAGTTCAATTCCCAATACCAAAAAAAATAAAAAATAAAAAAAAATAAAAGATGATCTTTCTGGGGAAGAGGATACAGAGATAAAAGCAGGGACACATGGTCTGAAGAGGTCTCCAGAGAGATAGGAAGAGCAAGGACAGTGCCCTGTGTCCAACAAGGAGATGAGCGGCCCATAGTGGTCTTTATTGCTGCAGCAGAAGAAAGAGTTGATGGTCAGTGCCGGAGCCCTGCATCCAGCAGAAACAATAAAACTCATTTCCAAACCAGAAGGTGCCCATAGTAAATAAAATTCGCCTATCAATAAGTGAAAACCATGCATATCACAGTGCTCAGTAAATATATTGGTTGCTAAATCAGCTCAGCTTATGGTAGGCTGGGATTTTCTTCTGCTCTGCAGTTTTTGATTTAACCAGCAATGGTGGTCAGGTGCATGGAGCTTCAAGTGGCCCCATCTGCAGTCTGCTTTAATGCTGCGCATCTAAAGTGATCTGGATGGTGACCTGGGCAATCCAGAATCCTTTTGTAATGTTTCCTCCAGTGATGGTCTTTCCCAGGGGTTCTTCAGTCAGTAGCTCAGGCAGGGCCCAGGGCCACATTTGCCCTCCGCCTTCACAGCCGGGCATGAGGGCCCTTGTGAGTCTGAGCAGGGCTGGCCGCGAGCATCTGGTGGAACCTCGCCTTTGAAATCATCTTTGGTAACAGAAGCCTGTTCATCAGCCTCCTGAGAGTAATGCATCCTTTCCTATCTCTTTAAAGTGCTCTTTGTTGGTTTTCTCATTCTTTAATCATCTCCCAGTTATCCTCTAGAAGCCTCAGATTTCAGGAGAGAAGAGAGTTTTCTAGGGCTCTGTGCAAAAGTCCTCTTTACTTTTTGGGCTGAGCGCTTTGCCCACCAGTGGCTGCAACTTCACAGGTGCCCTTCAATCAAGGTGCTTCTGTCGACTCTCAAGCTGACTTCGCCAGGCGGCAGTGCTTGCCAGAGCCCTTCTGCCAAGCACGTGGTCACAGTGCAGGTTCCAGGCCACAGAACCTGTGAAGTGAAAGAACCTGGCCAGGTGACGTGTGTCACGGCGCCGCCTAAGAGGTCACAGGTGGCCTCTACCATTCTGTAACATCTAGTGTGTGCCACATGGACACAACCACTTCCATGTCTAATTTAATCTCTCCCCATGCCCTCCAAAGTAGCTGACAGTTTTCACCTTCATTTAGCAGACGCACACATCAGACTGTGGCAACTTGGTGGCATTCCCAAGTCCACATGGCATCAGGACTGAGCAGGGTGTGGCATGAAGAAATAAGAGCAAAGCCTGGACTGTTCTCCAGGAATCCCCCGTTACAGGGTGCCGTGAGATGCGACAGCTGCCACAGAGGGGACATGCTGTCCGGGAAAGGACAGGGGAGCAGGGGCTCAGGGATGGTTGAGGTTTGCCCCCGTGCAGGGATGGGAAGAACAGGCCATGCAAGAGAAAGTGGATTCGCTGAAGTCTTGAGAGAAAAAGCGCACATCAGGAGAGGAGGCAACTGGATGATCAGGAAGAAAGCTGTCCTGGTCATGTTATTTCCTGTATTGTCTGATGCTTTAACATCTTAGCGTCCTTGCTGGCCAGGCGAGACCACCCCTCCCAGGGGTAGCCAACTCCTTCTCCATGTCGTCACTCAGTTACCTCCATAAAAATAAATCCAGATACAATCAAAATGTGAGTTACCAGCCCTTACCTTCAGTGAATGGGGGGCAGAGACTGTCCTGTCTGTCACAGGGAGGGCCAGTTTGCCTGCTGGGTGGGAAGAGTACCCCATTCTGTCCTTAGGGGGCACCTTGCCCTTCTGAAAACTTGGTTAACTTCTCTCAGTGAGCTGCTACTAGGAGCCAACTTTTATTCTTGATGAAAGGAAGCAGAATCCTCGTGGCTACACTGCCCTGCCAGGCCCACAGAGTTCGTATGTAGCCTGTCAGTTCCCTTTTGCTGCTCCAGCTAGTCACTGCTTATTTACAAACTTAGGAACTGGAAACAAAAAAACGTGTTGTCTTATAGTTCTGGACATCAGAAGTCTGGAATCAGGGTCAGTGTAGCATTGCATCCATCCGGAGACTGTCTGAGTCTGTGCTTCCCTTTCTCGCTTCAGAGTCTACCTGTGGCACTCGGCCCTTCCCTCCTCCATCCCCCAGCCCACAGCCTTCCTCTTTCTTACAAGAACTTTTTATTTATTTTTTTTCCATAGCTGGAGATTGAAAGTAGGGTCTTTCTACTAAGCTGCATCCTTAGCCCTTTGTATGTATGTATTTTATTTTACTATTTTATTTTATTTTATTTTATTTTATTTTGAGAGGTGTAAGTTGCCCAGGCTGGGCTTGAACTTTCAGTCCACCCTCAGCATCTCAGAGTGCTGGGTAGGAATGCTTTTTGATGACATTGGTTCACCCTAAAGCCCAGGATTATCTTCCCAGCTTACGGTCCTTTTCTTATTCCCACCTGCAGGGTCCCTTAGGCCATGTGAAATGACAAGGTCATGAGTACTAGGGTTTAGGATGTGGCCCTCTCTGGAGGTCACTGGTCTGCCTGCCGCACTTACTTACCACATTGAGACCCCATGGCTAATTACTGGTGGAGCCAGGAATAGAACTCAAGACTTTGGACCCTGAGATGCATCTGGTTGCCCCCCTGCCCCAGCCTCGTCCCTGCGTGGGAGTGGCTGCCTGGGAAAAGGCTGACTGTCATCTGCCCACACAGCTGGAGGAGTTACAGGCTGTCACAGTGGACCCCGTGTCCTCCAGCCCTGCTGATGACTCACCGAGGAAGTGGGGCAATGCATTTAGCTAGGTCAGCCTTAGTTGCTCTCTTCAAAGAGGATTAAAACCTTTCTTCCAGAGGTGTGTGGGGATCTAACATTAACAGAAAATACCATGTTCTTTTCAGAGGAAAAAACCCTAAAGAAATTAGGTAATCATGTAATTACTTTTATTTAATCACTCTTGAGTATTTAACCACATCAGCCCTTCTCTTCAAAAGTGTGGTGACCATTTCTAATAGACTTGCCACAGTGCCAGGCTTACTGGACCTCTTTGCTAGGAAAACGACATCCTTATCTGACAGAAGACAAAAACCGAGGCACAGTGGGGTCGGAAGAGAGGAAAGCTGCTAATCATTTGCCCAGAACCAGAAACCACAAGTGTCAAAACTCAGCTTTCAATATCCACGGTTACAGTCTCAGGCCTGGTCCTTTGTGTGACTTGCTGGGTTGCCCCAGGAAATCCAGACACACACAGTGGTGTCTGAATATAAAAGGCAGTAACTGAAACATCAGAACATCCCAGATCCCTCCTTAATGGGAGCAGAGCCACCCAGGGCCAAGCAGCTCTTGCACCCGCTTCTAAAATGACCGGATCCAGCCCCCCAAGGCCAGCCAGGCACCCACCCATCTTGGAAGCCCCCTGCTCAGCATGGCTTCCCACTCCTCCAGGACGCAATACAGATCACACCTTAGCAGCGGCAACTTCTGCCTCCCCTAGCCTTCCCCTTACCTGGCACCCACATTTCCAAGTTTCCAGGTGCATGAACTGTGGTGTCGTATTTCTGTAGATTTTTATAATCCTTAAAGTTTAATGATGTCTATTTCTTTTTCCTTCCGTGGAGTGAGGTGGGAAAACAGAGGAAAGATATAAAAGAAGCTGTAAGAAGGCTGTGACCAGAGCTACTGAGAGCATGGGTGCCTGGGTGAAAGCACAGAACAGAAACAGACCTTTGCTTTGTGCCAGGTGACCTGGGCATAGACGGAGGTCCCCAGGGAATGCCACACTGCAGCACGAAGCTCCCGAGCATGGAGCTCTTGGCCTTAAGCAAAGCTGCATTCCAGGAGGAAAGGATCAGAGGATCCTCAAGGAAAGAGTATGTTTCTGAGTGTGTCAGTTAAGAAGGGGAATATAGCAGGTGGCTCCACCTGAGCTCAGGGTTTCTTCTACCTCTTTGGTTTATCTGGAGAGACGCTGGGAAGGAAGTGGTGTAAGGTTGGACCCACTTAGATGATGCAGGATGATCTTCACTTCTCAAGCTCCTGACTTCATCGCACCTGCCCAGTGCCTTTTACCATGTAAGTTTACATCCTCACAGATTTTGAGGATTAGAAATGCACAGCTGTGGGAAATGGAGTGGCATCACAGGTAACATGGGACTTGCTTTCTTTTCTGTCTAAACCAGTGGTTCCTTCCCTGGCTCCCAGGGCCCTGAGGCATCCCTGGCTCGGTCTTCACAGCATTTGTGACCCTTTTCAAAACATGGTGGAGAGGACCCTGTGTAAGTCTAAAGATGCGTTTTCCTGGATGGCAGATTCTCAGAGAAGGATCTGGCTCTGCTATAGCTGCCAAGTGGGAAGTGCCAGGCGGGGCCAGAGTGGGCTGTCCTCTCCATTAAGTATCACAAAGCTCTCCAGGCTGCTGGTTCCTGCAGAGTTTGAAAGCCGATGTGCGTGCTCCCGTGTTACCTTCCAGCACAGATGGAACCTTCTTTACACAGGAGAACAATCATCTCTCACCTTTAGCTGCAGAGCAATCCCCGCACCTGGCTGGAGACTCCTTCTCTGGCTCCTAAGTCCACCTCCTTTCATCTCCAAACTCTGTACTCCTAACTCCATGAGGGCACATCACCGCCTCCTGCGGGACCCTGCTGGTACCACGTCTAAGGAGATACTTGGAAGACCCCAGTGGAGAGCATATAACAAGACCCACCAAAACCCCGGGGTGCACCCTTCCCTCGGCACACCATCACAGTCAGCTCCGAGTTGCTAAGTCTTCCTTTCAGCCTGCCAGCCATGGCCTTGGTGTCATCAAAAGCACCAGTGCCTGCTCTAGAGTGCTACACTGTGTGTGACCACAAAGTGCCAATGTCAAGAATGGATGGGATTCCTTGAGTGAACTTCAGAAACAGTGTGACCCGGAGACCAGTCTCTGTGCCTGCGTGCCATCAGCGCGAGCCAGCTGCAGATGACAATCAGCGGATGCCTCTCCTTGTAGAAACTGAGAGCCGAGATGCGCGTGAAGCTCTCTGGGAGACACAGTTATATCAATAAGGGGAGTTAAGGTTAAGCTGTATTTATTTTAGGGTGGCTTTTAATTTAGTTTAATCAGAATTACTCATAAATTATGGATTAATTACTATCTGGTGCTCAGTTAAATCCCCTCAGCCGTGGAGCCAGCTCCTTTTTGTAGTGAATGCCATCCACTGTAATTGTAGGGCACTTTGTCAACATTTAATCAGCGGTACTTATTAATGTGGCATTGATGTGTGGTTGCCTCCCTGCCACATCTATCACACGTGAGCAACCGGCACACACTCAGACCCCCCATGGCTCTCTGTCACATTAGCCAGCCCCTGGGCTGCCAGGCCAGGCATGAGGCTAGCTTGTCACAAAATGGACACTGTCTCTTCTACCCAAACCCCTTTTTGTCATGTCTCAACTTAAAACACTCACGGCCTTTGGAACATTGGTCCAGAATGGCTTCCTGAGCATTGCTTGTGACTAGAATCTAGAAGACTTCTTCCTGCTGTGTTTCCACACCCTGCCCAGTGAGTGAGAAATTCTAGGCTTGTCCACTATGGGACATGTGCATCGGAGTTTGTACGCATGTGCAAGACAATCTTATGTGACTACTTTGTGGCAGCAGGTATCAAATCAGCACCTCACACACGCTAGGCAAATGGGCTACCACTGACCTATGCCTCCAGCCCTTTAAATTCTTAAATATAGTAAAGCAAGTAACCTTTGTAAGGTGTGTTTTGGTTTATTGACTATTTCTAGAGATTAATCTATTCCTTACAGTTCTACCAGTAGAAATTTGGGTTGGGAAAAGAGGTCTCACAGTGTCCTCTTTCTCTTTTCAGCCTCTACGGGAGACACATGCAGGCAAATCCAGAACCCCCGAAGAAGAATAATGACAAATCAAAAAAGATCAGCCGGAAACCTCTGGCAGCCAAGAACAAATGAGGGGCTGGCATGTGCTGGGCCTCTGGACTCTTCTCCGACTAACTCTTCTGACCTCTCTCGCTCTTTCTCACAAATAAATACAGTGCTCTTGTGGCTTTTTAAAAACATTTCTTTTCACTCTCCCCATCTAGTTCTTACCAGCTTACCTTTTAAATTCTTTTGGTAGGTGGTAGATTTTTATACGGTGTTAAAACCATTTCCATTTGTTTCCTTGAAATTGCCATGGGCCGAGAACAGAGCTCTAATTCAGCTGCAAATTCCATAGTAGGCACAGGTTTCAATGCCTTGAATAGACATCACAAGCCTGCTTATTATCAAAAGAATAATTAAAATCATGTAACCACTTAAATGTCACAGTTAACACTTTTCATTCTTTCTGTTTATTCACACAACTCATTATTTTGCCTTATTAAAAAGTCTTCCTTCACCGCCGAGCTGTTATGTTCACTTAGCTTCCAAATGATTTTAATAAAATCTTGAATTTGTATCACATGATGCTTTTCGACTAGAATAAAGAATAATCAGATTTTAGGGTGTACACATTTTTGTTTACTGTTTTTTTCCCCCGAAAATTACCTTTTCCAGTTTCACTGGTTGCAGATGATAAACTCAAACTTTCCGTGAAACAGATTCAAAATTAAATCAGAGTTAGCTTCTTCTCACATCAATTTGTCAGGGGTTTTATATATTTTTTTTTCTTTCTTTGAAGACTGCTTCTAAAATTAGGAAGCTGCAGAAAAACAAATCTCTAGGAGATTCTGCCAAAGGATTTTGGAAAGCAGCGTTCCTTCGCTGAAGAAGTGGTGACTTCTGCCAGTGGCTGGTAGATGAGAGCTGTGAAACGGAGGGAGGAAAAACTCCAGTATGTGTTTTTGTCACTGCAGAAAATCTGCTTGTGCTAAAGTGTTCTTCTAAGAGACTTTGGTGCCAATGGAGTTGTATCAGTGTGCACAGTCTACACCACAGCCTGTGTGGAAACTGCCTTGGCCAAGTCACTAAACAACCAATTGTTTCACATCTGTGATAGGCAGTTTTCCTTCTTACCAACATTAGCGTTATGGAAATGAATCCAAGTGAATGCTCTGTGCTGAGGGAGCTACCAACCCCTGAGCGCTCCCCGAGAAAAGGTGTGCAAAGATGCAGCAACGTCCAAGTGGACGATTGCACGGGACCTACCTGTCTGTCTGAAATGTCTGGTTCTCACATAAACTCCCAGCACCAAGCCCACTGGGGCCCTGAGAAACCAGAATCAAAACAAAACAAGAAAATGTCCTGAATTCTTTAGCATGTGGACTTTCAATTTCATTGGCCTTTTTGATTCAGTTTCCTGCCTCTGGCTAAATTCTATCAGTTACCAAGAAATTAGCCTTGGGAAGAGAAATCTTCAAGTACCATCACCTGTTTGAGTGTAGAGTTGGTACTATTTTCAGAGATGTAGTACTGTATTTGCATTCACTTAAACTTTGTTAAAATTCATCTAAGAGCTTATAAAATTGCAGGAGGAACAGTGTTGGCTCCACACTGGTTAATTGGAAAGATTTCACTATGATTAGTCCTAAAGCACTAGTAAAGTCAGCAACATAAAAGCTTATTTAGTAAATTTTTTCTACAGCATTCCAGTGAAAATATGGGCAGTATGTATGAACTCACAATGAAGCGATATCTCAAGAAACAGGAAAGAAGAGAGGAGGGGCAAATGCTCACTACTAATCAAAAAAATACAAATCATAGTGAACATGAGCAATGAGAAACGTAACACTGAGAAATGTGCAGCTATTTCTTGAGGCAGTATTAAGTGTCAGAGAGGAGTCATGTCAGATAAACATTCTTGAACACAGCTATGGGAAATAGAAATTTCTGTCCTACAAGGTGGTAGCAGTTTGACGACGTGGAGCCAAACCTTAAAAGTGTATGCTAGGATCCAGGATTTTTATTTGTTAGATGTTACCCTAGCACACAACGCGCTGCGTGAGAATTGTCTTCATAGCACTGTGTACAAAGTGAAAATGTGGGGAAAACTGGGTGCCCACCAGTGGAAGAGTGGTCCAGTGAACTGTGGCTTATAGCTGTCCTGAAGCCATTAAAAGACATCGTTGTGCAGTCTGAGGACAAAGGGAAATGATGATATCATTTGGTTAAGTCGAAAAAAACTTTCTAAAAACCATGTCATGATGGCCCAGTTGTGTAAAGCAGAAATTGTGTTTAAACTATGTAAACATAAAAATATTAAATGGAAATAAAACAAATTTTAAGGCTGATAAATTATTTCTTTGCGATAAACTTTTTCTGATTGTCTTTTTATACTTATTGTGTGCTTTAAATTTTGTGTAATGAGCATGTACACTTTTGTAATCAGAAAAATTAAATACAGGTTTTCAAAATGAAATTAGCATATTGTATATTATGTAATTCAGAAAATAAGATTATATATTTAAATTCAAAGCATAATAAAATAATTGATTGGCTGTTTTCTTTTGTTATTAAAATAGGTTTTTCACATCTTTTTCTATAGTGTTTTCTGATTACTTTATATCTAGATTAATAAAAAAAGAAACATAACACAGAAGGCAGTCTTTTAATGAACATCATGTGACCTTTCCAGTGCAGCTCTGACATCTCTCGTGCTGGCCACTGACACCTTGCTGTCACTCCTGGAACCCATGCTAGTCATCCTCCCATCCACTGTGATGGAATACCCAAGGTCGGTCCAAAGGAGGGAAAGCTTATTTCAACTCACAGTAGTGAAGGTTTTAGTCCATCGTTGCTTGGCCTTGTTGCTTTGGGCCTGTGGTGGCACTGTGAATACATCATGATGGGACCACATATCAGAGGAGGCCAGCTCACCTCATAGCGGCCTGAAGATTCCAGAACTTCCCAAAAGCACCCCAACCCGGAGACTAAGCCTTCACCACCTGGGTCAGTGGGGCCATTCAAGATCCAAACTACAGACTGCCCTGTAGTCCAGTGCTGAGAACTTGGGTGGGAATCTGGAGATATTTTTTTGTTCCTTGATGGAAACATCTTTCCCAGTGTTTCTCCTTTTTAATGTGAAACACTGGCCTTGCCCTCGTGGCTGAGTATCATCCAGGTGGTGTACAAAACACTTTGTGCTCATAGTTACATTTGGTTTTTGCAGCTATGTAAAGTAGATAGGTTGTTTGACAGTAAACTTTATAATGGTTCTGAGATCTAGGAGAGGAGCATTTCTGCTTATTCACTAGAAGTTATATGTTCTGTTTATCATAACTCTACTGATTTTGTTTTTGTTTTAATAAAGATGGGAGCAAGTAGAAAAATGGGAGAATAGGGAGAGACATAGTTAAAAGTGTTTTCGTTTTTCGTGTTTTCTTCCTACAAGATTGCTCAGAGATTTACCAATTTAACGTGTATTTTGAATCTGAGCAGGTGCTGTAGTATGCAGGGCTGTTTGATCACAGAACCATTTGCTCACTAAGAGCTGTATGGCCCTTGTAACCTGTGAAACTTGCATTAGGAAATACTCTACAGAATCAAGCAGCTGGCCTAGATTCACACCAGATTCACCCACTGGAATAGAAGCTACTTGGACACCACATGGCATAGTTGAATCTTCACTTTAGTATGTGGGAATAGATAGAGGATGAAAATCAGATGAACCCAGAGAAAACCGGGCATGAAAAATACAGAAATTGATATTTTTATATTTTTATTAAAACAATGTACTTCATATTCTTCATGTATTAAACTGCAGAGTTAGTTTTCCTTTTTTTGGTTTTTGTTTGTTTGTTTTTTAAGACAGGATCTCACTATATAGTCCAGGCTGGCCATGAACTCATGGCAATCCTGCCTCAGCCTCCCAAGTGCTGGGATGACAGGCACAAAGTTAATTTTCTAACAAACTTCATAATCATTTTCTATATGTACCAGTTAGAAAATCCTCTAAGCTATGTATATATTCAAAATACAATTGGAACTGAAGACCTTCACCATCTACTTTCTACCCTGGTCAAGATCAACCTCAGATCTTACTTGGATTATTGAAATGTCCTCCAGTGGGGCACCCACTTGCACTCCTACCCTCTTATGATCTGCTTAATAGCCTGTAAAGCTGGTGTCAGATCAGGACACGTCTCTTCTCATCATCTTCACTAGCGCCTTGTCTGCTTTCTCAGCGTGAAAGCCCGGTCACTATGGTTTAGAGTCCTGCAGGCTGTGGTCCTCTTCCCTTCTCTACCTCCTGCTTTTCTCCTTACTTGCTCTACACCAACCACATGGACCTCCAGGGTCTTCCCATCTCAGGGCTTCTGGAATGTTCTCCCCAATATAACTCCCTCACCAACTTCAAATCTTTGTTAAAAAGTCACTTTCTCAGTGCATTGACCTCATTATAAATTGCAGTTTACTTTGCTTATTCCCTGTCTCACACCCAGCAGCCAGATACCATCATCGCTAGAGTGCAGGCTGCATGAGGAAAAGAATCAGCAGACTTGAACCCAGAGGCCAGACCCGACCCGCAGCTGTTTTTGTAAATACAGTTTTATTGGTACACAACTATACCTTTTCATTTACATTTTGTGTATGGCTGTGACAGACTCTATGTCTCACAAAGCCCAAAAGACTTACTGTCTGACCCTTTACAGAAAAACTAATTACTCTGTTGCTATTATATATACCAACACCTAGCATGTTACCTGATCTATGGTAAGGGCTAAATGTTTGCCTCATTGAATTAAATATTACTGTTAATTGGATAATATAAAGCTAATATTAAGGAAAAAGTGAAGGGAAAAATCCTGTGTTTTACTTTAATTTCTTCTGTTTAAAAAAAATTCTATACTGTAGATATACTAATGATAGAAAATTGTGAAGTTTGTAATTTGCATGTATAAAACTGGGGTTGAAAAAGAATACTTTGAAATAGAATTATTAAGTACAAAAAAAAGTGAAGGGAAAAATCCTTATACATCCCTTTAAGACTTTTTGCTTCATTACTGCATCCATTTTACCAAAATCAATTTCCTGTAAGAGAAAAATCTCTAAATATTGTTATAGGTGGGAGTTTGTTCAACCCTGCAGGGTTCAAACAAACTTTTAGCCTAATATTGGTTTCTCTTATAATAACCCAGTTGCTGGACACTTGGTTCTTTAAAGTCTTCCTCAAACAATCAGCAATTTCTTTTGTATGGCTAGGACCCAAAGAACTATGACCCATGATTATCTGTTAGGAGTTAAAGGAAGGACCTGATTCAGAAGTAAAATCCAAAGTGGCCTTGTCAATGTGAGTCAATTTCAAATGAATCCGTGGGTTTTCATCAAAATATACTTTCTCAGGAAGTGGTATTTTAGGCAGCAGGTCTGACGAGTAAAACAAAAAGTCTCTAGTCTACCTTGAAATATTTTGTGACCTAAAATTAGACATTAATCATTCATGTATACGTCTTTCCATTTATAGTATAACATCATCCTGTATAAACTATATTTTATATATCTTCCTATTAATAATGTTTTTGGGAAATAATGCTCTTTAGAAATAAGTCACATTTCTATTAATACTACATATAAATATATTGTGATATGGCTTCTTAATTTCATGCTTATTTTATACGTAATAGATTTTGATAATTTGCCATTGTTAATGGTCTCAGTGGTCATCCTCATTTGTTTTTTTTTTATTTAAAAGAGAAAAAGAAAAGAAAAGCAAAAAGCAAAAGAGACAACAACAAACCCAAAACAGTAACAATATAAGCTTTCAAAGCAAGATTATAGGAATTTAACAATGGTTGTTGTATTGCATATTGTTACCTTCAAAAGGGTTCCTTAGATTACCAGATATAGGAGTGCAAAATTGACCTAATCATATGAGTATTAACTATTCTTTTTCAAGAACTAATAGAACTAGTAGTATAGTCATCTTAGCTATATTATGTATATATATATATATATATATACAAATTAATATCTTTTTCCTTTTCTCTTCCTTTTCCCCTCCTTACCCCATCCCAGTTACTTTTCCGCTTTGAGCAGTTTCTTACCCTTACACAATATTTATTGTAGATTTTTTATCTTATTTGCTTTTTCAGTTTCTTACTCTAGGGAGACAATACGGTATTTACACATGTAGGTTTGATTTATTTCACTTATGAGTATGGGCTCAAGTCACATCCATTTACCTATAAAAGCATCAATGCAATCCTTCTTTATAGCTGAGTAGTATTCCATTGTATAAAAATACCACATCTTTTTTTATCCATCCTCATTTTTGAAGGGCATTTGCATTTCCAAGATTTGGCTATTACAAATTGTGCTGCTATAAACATGGGTGCACATATATCACTGTGGTATGATGTTTTCAGTTCTTCTGGGAAAATGCCCAGAAGCAGGATATCTGGGTCAAATGGAACCTCTCTAATCTTAGCTTTTTGAGGAATCTCCACACTCATTTTCTCAGTGTTTGCACCAGTCTACACTTCCACCAATGGTGGAGAAGTTCCTTTTTCCCCCACAGCCCCTCCAGCGTTTGTCATTGGTTGATTTCTTGATAACAGCCATACTTTCTGAAGTGAGGTGGAATCTCAGGGTTGTTTTAATTTGCATTTCTCTAATGACCAATGATGCTGAACATTTTTTCATATATTTATTTGTCAGTCATTCTCATTTGGTAGAAAATTTTACCTCAGAGATAAAGGAACTTCCTAAAGAGTGCACTGTGAACAGGTAGCACAGCAAGAATGTAAAATGTTCCTTTGACTCTCAAGCAAATATCCTTTCCTCAAGTGCCCCCTGCCTGTCTTCAGCCAATCAAGACTCCCTTAGTTACCCAACAGATAGCCATTCTCTTCCTGTCATCTGTTACATTGGAGTTTCTGCTTTTGAGCACCTTCAGTGTCTGCTATATTAATGCATTTAAGTCACTGCATTCCTGATATTTAGCTTAGTGAAGTATTACTCCTTCTCAATAAATGCTGGACCTCTGATTGTTAGTGTCTCTGTTCCCCGTTCTTGGTCAGGTGACACCAGCTCTCTATTGGCCAAGTGGTGTGCTGACCAAAGCAAATGAGCTTTGCTCCTGAGAATAGCCTTGCTCATTTCCTATGTCATCTGGAAATACAGCACTTCCAAGGATATTTTATCCCTAAAGAAATTTCCTCACCTGACTCACCCAAAGAGCAGTGCTTCTTCAAATGGTGAAACATGGCTTTGATTCCATTTCCAGCAATTTGGGCTTGGTATGATTGACCATTTAAGACTGTTTTTGGTGACCCAGCCAGACATGGAGAGACCTCAACTTGTCCTTCCTGGTGTCATGATATAGAACATAGTCCTTGAAGCATATTAGCTATCCAAATATTACTACCTGAATGAGTGCTGTTACCATTTGACATTTATAGTACCCTATCACCATTTCTTCTAAGTATTTGCACTCATTTTATCAATGGAATGATCCCATCTTATCATGGAATGTTTAGAGGCTTCCTGAAGAGCCAAAACATACCTCAAATAGGTTCACAGACCCAGGATTTGGGAATCAGCTAAAGAATCAGAGTCAGATAAAAATAAAATGCTATCAGAAAAGTCCTCAAATTAGAATTACTTATCACAAACCACCCAGGGTATTAGGGTTGAGATCAGGAATGTCCCCCAAAGACCTCACACACTCATATCTGGGGCTTTTGGAAGGTACCTGAATCAAGGGAGTGGCATAGTTGACTTGCTGCTGGGAGGTGGGGTCTGGTCAGAGGAGGCAGTGCCTCTCTTCCTAGCTCCTCCCTTTTCTCTCTGCTTCATGGCTTCAGTGACTTGAGCAGCTCCCCTCAAAGCAGGCCCTTCCACCATGTGTTTAAACCTGCTGAACATGGACTAACACTTCTACAGTGTGAGCCAACATAAATCTCTCCCCCTCACCTGCAGGTGGCAGGTATTTTGTTTCAGCAACAAGAAAGTGACTACAACATAGGGTATGGGTTGGCTATTCAGATGACAACTGAGCAAGCCATCAGTTATGTAGCTAAGAGTACTTACTGCTCTGAGGTTGAGAATTGTACTTACCTACAACACCCACCCCAGAAAGCATCCCAGTTTCAAAACACAGGGCCAACTCTGTCTCTGGAGGCAACCTCTTCTAGATGCATATACTTCCCAACACACTCTGAAATTGGCACTTTCCATATACAGGTGTTGTCAGCAAAAAGAATTCATTCCTGTTCCCAGGAGGAATGCAGTACCGGTGACTAACGGCTGAAAGTAGGAGAAGAACCACAATCCATTCATAACTCCTCCAGAGTACCACCCAAAATATGCCTGCCACACCAGGCGACAGTCCCGCTGATTGTGTGGGCTGCTTGCTATATTTTGATTTTAACAAAGAACTATTTTAATTGTGCACAATGCAGGAGCGAGACCAAGGTTTTTGTTACAGAGGCCTCTGCTGGAGAATCAGTCTTAAATTCAAAATTGTCTAACCAGTGAGCACCTCCAGTGTGTGGTAGAGCTTCATTAGGGGTGTGGGTTAGGATGCGTGATTGAAGCGATTTCAGTGAAAAGCAATGAAAGTGACATTTGAACTAAAAACAAATGATTTGGGAGAATAGTTGCTTTTTAAATTGTACATGTGAGAGAGACATACCGGAAGACATTGGGGTCTTCCGGCCAGGAAGACATTACACACCATGTTAATGGAGATGTTCAGATGGGCCCGAGTTTAGGCTTTTCTTGGTCACAAGTCACTTGCCTTGGGCAGGGTTCTAGGTTGACAAGTGCCCCCCTCTCCCTACCAGTCAAGTTCACCCGGAACCTCAGATAGTGACCTACTTTGGAAATCAGTATTTGCATATGAAATTCGTTTCCTTAAAATGAGTTCATGCTGGGTTATGGTAAAGTTTAAAAATTGTACAATGACTGTTGTGTGATGACACAGGGACACACGGAGAAGAAAAAGGCCATGGACAACAGACGCAGAGACTGAGGGGTCCAGCTACAAATCATAGGATGCTAAGGTTGTCAGCAGCATCAGAAGCTGGAAAAGCCAAACAAGGGTCTTTCCATAGAGCTTTTGAAGGAACATGTTTTTACTGACACTTTGACTTTGGACTTTGCATCTCCAAAACTGTGAGAAAGTGTTTCTGATGACTTCAGCCATCACGGTGGTGCTACTATGTTATTGTATCCCTAGGAAACAAATACCAGCACCTAGAGTCAGCTCAGAGCTGATCATATAAAATACTGTGTGGCCAAGAGTGATGCCCCCATAATCAGAACGTAAAAGCCAGAGAAAACCAGAGTGGTCTACAATTTCCTTTCCAGTGTTTGCACACCAGGATGGTATGTAACCAGTTCCTTGGATCCAGCAGTCAGCTTGGACTAAGTAGTAGAGAGCTTTAGGGAGATACCTTGCCCTATTCCTGGCTTAGGCCAAATGATTCCTATTTTATTAGGTAGCTTTTATTGCTACAGAGAACTCTAAGAATGCAGTTGCATTTTTTAGTAAAAACAACAACAACAAAAAACCCCTTTTTTGCTATTTCATTGAAGCCTCCTTTCTTTGTACATGCAGGTTGATATTCTGTTTTCACATTTATTTGCTCATCTGTAGCTATGAACAAATACAAAAAGAATCAGTATGGGAAGTTTCTTTTCTCTGAGTTGTCTAAATCATATTTTTGGTCACATAGGAAAAACTTAATTTGCAGTTTCATGAATAGAATGAGAAGAACTTCATCTTCTCACCCCTGAAAAACTTTCACAACAGGTTTTCAATAATAGGTGTGATTCATTAATTTATTCACCAAAAGACTTTGTGGAATATATGTTAAATATGTGCTTATATTCACAGATTCTCCCAAGAAGAATAAGAATGTCGAAGAGGTTGCCTCTGGGGATAGATAGTAGAGATTCATTTTTTATGGTATATCAATTTTTTTGAAAAAGGATAATCAAAATGTATGGAGTATTTAGAGTAAATATGTGAATATGACTTTAATTTTTAACATGCCAATGGGTCCTCTACAATAGCTTTTAACATAAACATTATTGAGCACTTACTACATATACGCACTGTGTGTGGGACATACACTTTTAAATAAAGCAGACATAGTTCCTGCCCTGATAGAGTCTAGTCTCATTGAAGAACCCATCTGGAAACTAATATTCACACAAATAATTATGTAACTGTAAATTTGACAATCCTCTGAAAAGGAAGAATTTGATACTGCAAGAAAGAATAATGAGAGGGACCAAGTCAGATGGGAGGGTCACTGAAGACAAGACAGGGCACAGTACCTCTGTCCACCAGGAAGAAGATCTGGATGGCGGGAGCAGAGTGACGGAGTGGGAGAGCTGAGCAGGAATCTTCATTCATTCGGCAGCCATCAAATACATGTCTGTTCCATGCCTTGTTCTGTTTCCAACCCTGAAGACGCAGAAATAAAAATACACAGGACTTTCTTTGCCATCTTACGGAGTTTGAGTTTTATGACAAACTCAAAAGGAATCTATTGAGAATTTGAAGCAGAGCATGCATAAAATCTCCTATAGATATTTAGAAGACTTTGGAGGGGAAACAGAGATACATCAGATGACCTGGGCACCTGGATAATGAAATTTACTGTAAGGTTATCAAAGTGAACGATTCCAATGTTTATTTAACCACCCTCAGGCAGCAAAACTGTGGCATGGCAATTGTATAGTCACAGAGAAGAAGTCTGTAGGAAACCAAGAATTGGAAAGGTGCTATGTACTCTGGTGATTTCTTTAAACCGCTGTGACTATTAATTGTGAGACAACTTGACTCGAGCAAGAACTGCCTTGCAGATAAGTAAAGCACAGTTTGGGGGTGTGTCTGTGGATGATTGACATGTAGGCCAGCAAACTGAAGGGAAGACAACTCCAGATGTGGGTGGCACTAACTAATAAGCTTGGAGGGTGACGGGAATAAAAACGGAAACAAGTGTCCCCACTTAGGAAGATCTCCAGTCTTCGCCATCACCTTTGAGTATCAGTCTCCCCTTTCTTCAGCCTTTCGCACAGACTTACATGAGCTTCCAGGCCTTTGACCCTGGGTTGGTGGTGCATCCTAGTTCCCTCTTGCTCCGTGGCCTCCATCTTCGTGGGCTGAGCAGCTGCGGAATCCTGTAGCTCACCAGCACTCAGGCCATTGGGGATTCTTTCACCTCTGGTCCTGCAGACAGTCACTGTGGACTTGGTCCCTCAGGTCATGTAAGCATATCTAATAATCTCTTTGCGTAATTATACATGTTTTCTGTTAATTCTGTTCCTCTAGAAAACCCTAACTAATACAACCACTTACTTAAAAATAAAACAAACAAACAAAAAAAGTAACAAGCTGCATTTCACCATGAAATCATTTGGCACAAATTAAGTTCACCATGGCACCAACATTTGGCAAGTCTAAAGGCAGGGCTGTCCAGCGACACCAAAAATGACTGTAGGAACCAAATTGTCACACTGAATTAGTTAATGACATTTCTATTAGAAGATAATTTTTATTTTGCCATTTTAATCTTCCAGGGCACTAAGATAGCCTTCCTGGCAGCTCATTGATTTTTTGTTTATGATTTCTAATTGCAAGAGAACAGGGATCACCAACTTTATAGAGATCATATGTATGCGTTAAAAAAGAAGTCTTACCACATTTACATTTTTCACATTTTCCCAAGAAATGCTTCCTTGCATATAGTTAACAACTTATGCCATTATATATGGAGACAAGTGTAGATAGATACAAGTTCTCTATTCAGCTGATTTAGTTGAATCAAACCTTTGAGAAATAAAATACTCTCATCATCTTATCCACATCCTCATTCTCTTAAATAAAGATCATAGTATGAAAGACACATATTGGAGAACCTTGCAAGATAGACGAGGTAAGACTAAGGGAGACTACCTTGATCAACCCCTTAATTTACCAGATGGAAAAATAGAAGCCCAGAGAGGTAAAATGATCCCAGAAATATGAGTCACACAGCAAATCAATGACAAAATCAGGACAAGAATCTGGACATCTGGGCATAATTCAGGGATTTTGTAAACAACATGCTGAAGGAGAAAAATAGAAGCAAACTAACAAGATGTGAGCTAACATAGTCCATCCTCAGAACTTCATAAAGCACCATGTATCTTTGTATCTCTTGTTCCTCATTCAGAGAATAGGAAAACAGTATCTGCGTCTTTCATCTTATTATGAGGAGTTAAGTGAATTAAGAGATCTGATATTTGGGAAGTGAAAGGCTAAGGGTCAATGACCCCAGAACATGGAAGAATGGTTACTTTACCAGTGTGCAAAACAGCCCCCCTGCTGGATCTGGAGGCAGAAGACCAGTATGAAAGCAACCTGACCTGGAGCCCACATAGCAGAATCCCTGTATCTGGAATGTGTCACCACATAAATCTTGATAGTCCCAGAGCTTTGTTAGAAGAAAGAAAAATGCAACGCCCCCAAACCCCAAACCCCCTTCATTAATTATGAGAAAAATGCAGTAAAACTTATCCAAAGATGAACTTTTTTTTCTCGTGAAGTCCCAAGGAAGATCAAAGCATGGTGAAATAGAATGTGATGAAATAGAAATATGCATTTTGAAGACTGAGGCAGAGAACAATATCTGTGTTAAAAATCCATCTAAACCTACTTAACAGAGACATATGCAGTCAGCATGAA
Source organism: Dasyprocta punctata (assembly GCA_004363535.1). Lineage (NCBI taxonomy): Eukaryota > Metazoa > Chordata > Mammalia > Rodentia > Dasyproctidae > Dasyprocta > Dasyprocta punctata. Next base: position 40,928 of record RJWM01011157.1, on the reverse strand, counting down.
GCTCTGGGCCAGTCTGTGCATTTGGGACTGGATTTTCATGCCATACTAACAACAAAGCAAAAGATAAATGAATGCATCTAACTACCCTTTTACCTGGTCCCTGATATGTACGTGGCTTTTTCTGTTGTCCCTCACCTAAATTTAAATATTGCCAGCACAGTGTGGCAATGCTAAACATTAGGACAGTACAGCTCTCAGTTCATTGGTCTTTTTCCTTCTCTAAGGAGGAGCTGAACATTAAACCTGGTTAACACACATGGAGGCATCGTATGTCTTTTTCTCTCTTCTCTTCTAGGCCTTCCCACCCCAGGCTCCTTCAAGAGAAGGTTACATGCCTCAAGCAACTCTCCCTAAGTAAGGGGCAGAGCGGGGAGGTTGAATAAAAGATAAACAAGGGCTGGCCACAATAGATGAATATCTAGAAAGTTGTTCAAGGAAAGACCTTGAATAGATTGCTTCATGGGCGTCAAGTGTGTAGAACTGCTGCGATAAGAAGAGAGATTGCCCTGAAGATTCTGCGCATCCATGAAATAATTTCCTTCATTAACAAGTGGAACAAGAAGATTCACACTCCATTCAGTGTTTTGTGAACTAATACACTTAAGTCTCCTTCACACCTCCAAGGTGGGCATGTAAATTAGATTCCAGTCATTTTGGTTCCCAGCTCTATCAACTGAAATCCGCCCCTTAAGGGAGACAAAACACTTTACAAGTCCAACGTTCAGCCTCCTCTCTATGGGAATATAGAGCAAAGTAGTGGACTCTCAGCCTCTTTTCAACAGAAAAGTTTCAAATGGTAGAAGTTTTTAGAATGATGTTGTCTGCCATCATTTAAATCTGTGTGTGGTATGAGTAGTTGTTAAACATCAGTGCGGTTCTGGCTAAATCCTGCTACTTAAAAAGGGGCCCAGGGGGTGCGCTGTGAAGCCTGCGGAGTCTCTAAGGGGAGTCTCTGCACTGGGCGGAGGGGGTTCGCCTTTTGGAAGAGTCTGTTACAGATGAGAATCTATTGCTGTATTTCAAAAGCGATATTTCTTGAAACATTTTAATGTCCTCCCTCAGTTGGAACCATCCGTGTCCGGAATAACAAATGGTCCCATACTTTTCCCCTCTGAACCTCAGGAGGCTGGATTTTTTTTGAAGTTGATGGAAATTGGTGTGGGAAATCATGAGGGAGGTCCAGAGAAGTATAAAATCAACCACTACAAAGCTACCAGCAGCCCCCTGGACCCCGTCTCCATTGCTATTTCCATGTCACAGAGTTTTTTTTCTTTTCCTTTCTTTTTTTTTTTTTTTTTTTTTCATTTTAAAACATTCTGAGATATTTTCATGGTGTTGTGGCTAACCATTTTTAGTTAGTTAAAAAAAATGCCTTTATCACCTCCCACCAGGAAACTCATGGAACACACTGTCGGAGATGCTGAAACTTTTTTTTTTTTTTAAATATTAATGGTAAGCATTTAAAAAAGAAAGCAAAAGCATTTAATTTGGTTCTCAGACAGCTTCATTTGGAGTTGAGGATTGCATCTATACCTGGCGACAAGGCAGCTGCGAATGATCACAGTGACCAAGCCCACGGTGCCTGTGGAGTGCCAGGGCAAGTGCCAAGTGCTCCGTCCCCCTGCGTGGGTGCAGACAGAGAAGGTGCTGCTGGGCACCAGTGCACAAGGCTCTGGGTTGGGTGGCTCAGAGCGACAAAATTAAAAATCTCTGTCTCTCAAGCAGGAAAAGAGAGACATGGACAAGCTGAGATCAGACAACTCCTCCGGCACAAGGGACAGCAGCCTGCAATCCTGCTAATGAGGAAGAGGGACAGTCCCAATTTATCCCTGTGCTTCCATCTTTTCCCAGAAATGAATTCCAGGACCATCTTCTAAATAGCTTCCCTCCAAGTCATGTGTAGAGTGACTGTGGCCCTGTGTGAAAGAGGGACAGGCCACCCCATGATCGCTGTGTTTCCCTCCAGCACCTGAGAATGCTCATTCAACTTTGAACCACTTTCAAAGCCCGCCTCACCCCGCAGAGGCTGTGAGTTAGAGGCTGACGGGTAGCATTTTGCTCGGTGTTTCTCATCAACCAGGGCTACTTGCCAGACAGAGTCTCTAAGAGAAATAAAGGATGGTGACAGGACAAGAAAGCACTCATAGGCTTCTGGTCCTTAGCATTCTCCCCGCTGATGGGGAAAAACACACAGGAATACAATAGTATGTTTTCTTAAAAAGAGCAAGCAAACAAATGAAGTTGGAGGGGGAAAAAAAGAGTAACTGAAACAAAACCAGGAAAAGACAACATAATTCTTTATAGAAAGCTCTCAGTATGTGAAAAAATTCCAGTGACAACTTTCTCTTCCACGTGAATCATACATGTACCCGTTGATTGTAGAAGAATGAGAATTTGCTACCGAGTAGGGAGTTCTGGCACACTGAACGCTTGGCCACGTTTTTATTTTCTCGCTTTTCCTTACTCTAGAAAGTGACATCAGAAAAAAGCTAGTAAGTAAACACATCTGTGTGGTAGGTTGAGTTGCTATGTCAGACTCCTAACCATGCCCTCAAATTCATATGCTGAAATCTTAATACCACCATAATGTGAACCTATTTTGATATAGGGTCTTTATAAGTATAGTAGACAAAGATGAGATGATGCTAGAATAGGAGGAGCCTGTAATCCAAAATTACTGATTCCCTTGTAAAGAATCATCAGGGAAGAGAGAGTCATGCACAGAGGAGAGAAAAGGTGAAAAGACAATGGAAGAGGATGACCATCTGTAGGTCAGAGACCTTGGAACAGACCGGTTCTTCCCAGCTTGTAGAAGGAACCACCTGCTGGTTAAGACTTGTAACCTCCATAGCTATGAGGCAATTTCTGTTATTTAAATTGGTCTATGACATTTGATAATGGCAATTCTAGAAAACTAACACAGTCTTTCTGGAGCAAGATATTATTACATAAAAGAACCAAAAAATTAAAGCTACATTCATTGAGCTATTTCTATGTATCAGCGTGGTTTTTGTTTGTTTGTTTGTTTGGTTTTTTTTTTTTTTTTTTTTTTTGTTTTTTGAGACAGGGTCTTGCTACACAGTTCAGGCTGGCCTTGAGCTCACTTTGTAAACCGGGCTGGTCTCTAGCTTGCAACAATCCTCCTGCCTCAGTCTTCTGAGTGCTGGGATTACAAGTGTACACCACTACACCCAGCTAAGGTGACCCAAAAATGCTTATTTACCCTTTATCTTTCCTAGTGGTTTCAATCTTTAGTTGTATCAAGATGTGACGACTGGAGCTATAGCAGCTACTTTTATCCATGAGTGGAGGCAGAACTAAAGACCGAAGCAACCTACTGCATATTCAATTTCAAGACAGTGAAAAATCTTGATCTTTTATGATGACCTTGGACCACTGACTTAACCAACCATAAAATCTTCTATTTTAAGAACTTTTTCAGAAAAAGTGATACAATATCTATCACTTAAGACCCATATTATTAGAATTTTGATCACATGCAATCAATAACATACTGATATGCTTCCTTCTTATTAGATTTTTTTTTACCGACTTCTCTGAAGGTAAGAATTATGTTCCTTTCATCTTTGCATTTGTAGATTCAACACGGGAAGCAGCCTATGGCTGTTTTCCTTTCACAGGTATCAGTGGCATTTAACAGACAGAAATGAAGCTGTATGAATTGGACTGATTTGTTAAGTCTGTGCAGTGACTCTGTGGTGTGAAGGGGACACTTACCACATCATTTTCACACCATGCTGCCTTCTGTACTATTTTGTATTATTACCGCGTGCTCTCAACAATTCTATCCCTGTGCTGTCTCCTCATTGTCCTCTCAATACTTTTAACTTATAAATGATGGGTGCACTTACTATTTTTGCATTGTTTCAAAATTTTTATTCTTTCTGTAAATACTTTACCTATTTGTGTGAGAGCGAGCTTAGAAGCCAGGGGCCACATCTGTGCTGTTATCTGTGTGCAGTACCTGATACAGCTCCAATGTAATTTGGCAATAAATAAATCCCTCTGGATGATGATGATATCTGAAAGCATAAAATGAACTCCACAGAGAAATAATCTCTTCTCAGCCCGTGTCCTATATCCTCTTCAGGATAAATGGGAAATTAACAAGATTGGAGACATTTCAGGCCTGGAGTCTGAACCACATATACTTTTGATTTTATGTTTGTGAGTTCAAATTCTTTGTACTTTGTACAAGTGTAGCTGTACAGAAGTGATTCACAGAGTTCCACAAAAATGTTTCAAGGTCGTATGCACACATTTGGGTCAATGCAGAATGATTATCTTAAAATTCTGGTCTCTATCTCCAGTTGCCTAATGCTCATTTCTTTTTGGCTGTCTCATTGTGACAGCAAGTTCAACATATTGATGAAGAAATGCATGATCACCTTTAAACAAAAATTGATTTCCTTTCTTGGTTTTACAAATCTTGTCACCATTATTCCCATCTTCATAGTCACCCAGGACCAAACTTTTTAAGTTATCTTTGATTTATTTACCTTTTCACCTTTCATATCAAACTAAGTCCTGTCCTTTTCCCTGTAAAATATACATAATCTATTGCTACTCTTTTCATTTCCCATTACCACCACCCACCTTGTTCTCCTGAATCTAAACTGTCCCCCAGGTAATCTCTCTGTACACTACCTGCTATTCTCTCTTGAACATTATTCATCATGGAGGACTTAGTCTGTTTGGGAGCTTTAGCAAAATACTACTGAGTAGCTTATAAAGAGAAGAAATTTACATTTCACAGTTCTGGAGACTGGGGAGTCCAAGGTCAATGAATTGACAGATTCAGTGCCCAGAAAAGACCTGCCTTCTGGCTCATAGACAATATCTTTGACTGTTACATTACCTGGTGGAATGAGTGAGGAATATTGCTGCAGTCTCTCTTGTAAGAGACCATTCATGAGATTCTAATCCCATTCATGGGAGCTCCACTTTCATAACTCAACCATTTCCCAAATACCTGCCATCTCCAAAAGTCAGTATGTTAGAATTTCAGCATATGAATTGGGGGAGCCAGACATTGTGTCTACAGCAACACCATTTCCCAATTCAAACTTCAGAGCGACCTCCTACTTCCTTTTCTTATCTCAGTGCATCTGTACTTCTCAAATCTTAACCTGATTTACCTACATAGTCACAGTCTCTTCGATTCACCAGTGTGCATTAAATCCTTAAGACTGGCTGATTTCCTACCCATTTCACCAAGTAGATAGCTTATTTTACCTTCTCATCCCTTGCATTAAATGCTCCGTCTTTCCTCTTGACTTAATAAAAAGCAGCTGTCTAGTACAGGGTTCTCTACTAAGTGATTTTGTTCCCAGGAAACACTTGAAAATTGTATTTTTTTATTTAGGTAAACATTCTATAATGCATAGGAAAGCTCAGTCACAAATGTCAACAGTGCTGAGATTAAGAAAATCTAGCCTGATAAAACTGGTACAAGAGACAGGAATTGAGAGATCTTGGGGCCACTCCAAGTTCTAGTGAGTAACTCCTATCCAGCTCACTAAGATGGATGTGTCTTCGTGTATCATGGGAGATAAATGGGCCACAATGCCATTAAGCCTCTCAGTTCCTTTCATTTCTTCTCTTTTTCCTTATTCAGTAACACTTCTTAATCTGTAGTGCACACCTTAACCTTCAGATTCCATGCCTTGGATAGTATCTGATGCTCCTTGTATGTGTTTCTCTGCTCAGTTAGACTTGACCTTCACCTTGAAGGTGAGTGCATGTCTTATGCTAGTATCCCCCACAACACCTTGCCTACTGATTAAGGAAACATCTAAACAGTCCTGTTGATTGGTTAATTGCTCATTTTCCCAAACAAGTATTTCCAAGCTATTTGACACAGAATATGCCTAAGTGTATTCAGAAAACCAAATGCCATGTTTGGTTTGGTCAAGTGAAATATTTTAGGTTGTGAATGTGTTGTTTTGCCTAATGAGATAAAAAAAATCATCCTGCTTTTTCAGTATAATCCATTTGAGATACTTAAAAAAATTTTTTTTTATTTTAAAGAGAATAAAACCAAACAAAATAAAAAAAGAATAAAGTCAATCAAAACAAACCAGTGTGACACAGGACTTCAAAACAATAGGAAATCAGCAATGGTTACCATAATGCCTCCTGCTGTCTTCAAAATAGCTGTAGATACCTTCAGACATAGTAAAAATCTAACAAAACAGAACAGAATAGTACCAGTAAAAACAAAACAATGAATGCAGTAAAGGACTTCAAAACAAGATAATAGTAAATCCAAAATGGCTACCATAATATATCTTTTTATCTTTGAAATAGCTGTCCATACCATCAGATATAACAAAATCAAACAAAACAAAACAGAATAAAACCCAACCCAACAAAACAATGGAAATGATACGGGACTTCAAAACAAGATGATAGGGAATTAACAATGGCCACCACCTTCAGAAGGAGATTCCTCCCATAGATGCTACATTACATATTGTTATCCTCTGAATAGATGATCGGACTACCAGTTTTAGACCTGTGAAGTCAGTGAAACACTAAACACTACAAGCATTAAATTGTACTTTACATCAAGAGCTATCATCACAGCTTGTGTTTCTCCAGATCAGCTGATCATCTATGGTAGGTGGGGTTGAGGGAGTTGGCTCTTCTTGTTTCCCAGCCTGTGCTCCAGAAGGGGCTGGCATCTGGCTCTCCCCACAGTGGCCTGTGCATGGTGCCAATTTGCAGGGAGGGCTTGCTTCTTGGTGACTTCTTGTACTCTTCACCCACAGTCCACAAATGGCACTGACTCATGGGAAAAGGCTGGCATCTGGTGGTCACCCCACTGGCCTGTACATGGCACCAATTCACAGGGAGGACTTGCTCTTGGTGACTTCTCATTCTCTTCCCCCACAGTCTGCAAATAGCACTGCCTTACAGGAAAAGGCTGGCATCTGGCTGTTCCCCTAGCATCCCATGCGTGGTGCCAATTTGCAGGGAGGACTTGCTTCTTGGTGACTTCTTGTTGTCTTCCCCCACAGTCCACCCATTTGGAATACTTGATGAAGTCAAATCCCAGAGAAAAAGAAGTTTTCCCTCAGGGATTCACAGAGTTTTATTTTGATTTAATAATGTAAAAATTTGAAGTTATGAAATATATTTTAGATCATAAACATATGGCCTTAAGGAAAAAAATTAAATATAAAAATATGTATAGCACAAAATTTACAATAAATCTTAGTCTCACCATCCAGAGATCACCACAATCAAGATTTTGATCTACTTAGCTCTTTAAAAAGATTATACATGTATTAATATTGTAAAATACTATAAAAATCAAAATACTATAAAAAGTAATGAGCACTACAAATTAAAACACTTTGACTTTTTTAAAAACAAAAACACATTCTCTTTTTGAACACCTAAGACTATATAAAATGATGAGGGAAAGATTACCCTCTCACCTTATATTTATCTCAATATCTTCCTGCAAAGATAATACCTGTTAACCTTTCGCACGTATTTTTAGTCTTCTTCTATGCACGTACAAATATACTTTTCTCTTTTTTACAAAAATAGTATGTGCACTGATTGTTATGCATACATTTACACATAATACATTATGGATAATTTCCTACATCATGCAAGACTGTCTTTTCTTTTAGACCTATATTGTAATGTCATGGAATAAACATAGTAAAATATTTCTAATGAGTCCCAGGTTATGACCTCTTGCTTTCATTTTCCCCCAAGAAACTTTTTGCAAATAACATTGTTGTTCGTGTGTATTTTGATACTTTCGCAAGTTCCACCATACCACAGATTTCAGAAAGTGGGACTGCAACATCAACAAAAGTATATAATACAAATGCTGGATGCTGCCAGTCTGCCCTTCAAAATATGTTCTAATTAACCAACTTTGCTGAAAATCATGTTTTAGTAGAGGATTAGGATATATAACTACTATTTTGATTTAGTATCATTGTAGTTAGGTCAAAATTACATCGAACATTGACTTTAAGATTTAGATTGAGTCTATTCACATCTCTGAAAAAGCTCTCTCTCATTGAATTTGGTGGAGAGTCCTCTCTGTCGGATTAAGTAGGCACTAATGTCCCCAATAAAAAAGGTGGCAATCCTGGGTGACTTGACAGTCAGGCAATTTATATTCAACTCCTACTTCTTTTAACTATTAGCTGTGCATCTTTGGAAAAATAACATAACAGATCTGAATCTCTATTTTCTGGAAAATAAACATAATAAAGACTTATTTTGTAGGGACATTTGAAGGATTAAACTGAAACTTTTTCGACAGAACCTTGCACACAATTTGAATTTGCTTTAAAAGTGTAATGATTGTAGCTCTAGCACGAATGAAATCTATTAGTGAAAAGATGCCAATAGGTACAAGGTAGACTGCAAGCCCTATCTTTCACATCAGGGAAGAATTTGGGATTTGTTAGCTCTAAAGGATTTCAGTTCATCAATATCCTTGTTTCCCTATTTGCTGTGCATGTGAACACACACACATACACACACACACACACATACAGAGAGAGAGAGAGAGAGAGAGAGAGAGAGAGAGAGAGAGAGAAACTGAGATTTCTGTATGCTTTTGTACTGTATCTTAAGACCAAAGGAAATTTGGGGACCTTCCCACCAAGTATCAGGTGACAATGTTAAAATCTGCACCTTGGGGATGAACCCGCCAAGCAACATTCAGCAAGGACTAAGGTAGCAAAGAAATATTGTCATTCTTGGTTGAGGGAGGTCTGTAACATTTTGCTATATCCTGTGCTCTTCACAGTAATATAAATATTCTTGCTCTTCTGGGTACACCAGAGCTCAAATATATCATGAAAAGGTAAGACAAGAAATGCGACAATAGAATGAGTGACAGTAATTAGAAGTAATTTGAGTATAAGGAATATGAAAAAGTAGCTTTTTATTATGAATTCTCTTCTTTTATAATATAAGTGATCATTTGTAATATAGGTATATTTTGACAGTAGCCCAAGACTTTAAAAATATTCTCATGAACCAGTTATAAACTGTGACAATCAATTTCTTTGTGATTATACTGGTTAAGGAAATTATTCATCTACAATACATTTTGTCTCAGATATTTTTCAAATGTCACTTGGGACTCTTAAGCCTAAAAAACCTTGCCATCAGCCAGCACGCACAGTAAATGTAAAACTGATGGCACAAATATTATGAATAGTACCTCTTAGGACAAAATTTGATTTGTTTGAAGGCAGATGACATTATAAAGAATAGTCAAGATGTCAGCAGTGAGACTTGGTGAGCAACTTGATTTGCTTAGCATCGTTGTCACTTTATAGATTGAGATTTGATTGATGGTAACATTAATATAGAAAGTATGTTAATATTAGAACAGGCTTTAAGATTCCCTACTAGAAAATTCTCCCCCTCCTCAAATTTGCTATAATTCGGAATAAAATGCTAAAGGATACAATGCTTCTTAGACTCACTAACCTGTTGGTGTAAGGATTCCTTTTTTTAGAAAGTTAAATCAATTTTATTAGGATATTTTTCACATATAATAAAATAAACTCATTTTAAGTATACATTTCAATAACTTTGACAAATTTATATACCCATGTAACCACCATCACAATCAAAATATAGAACATTTCATCACTCTAAAAGTTCTCTTCGGTTCCTTCTCATTCACCTTCCCCTCTCCCTCAGCCTTATGCAATTACTAAATATTTTCTGTCACTATAAATTGTGTCTTTTCTAGAGTTTTAGCTAAAGTTAATCTTAGTATTTTGTGCTTGACTTCTTTCTCCTGGTATGATGGCTAAGTTTGATTATGCCAACTTGATTGGGAGCTGCTAGGAATTAGTAAAGTATACTTCTGTGTGGATCATGGAGGTGTGACCTTGAAGGTATGACCTTGGGTACTGTATGTGGTCCTTCATCTGCTCCTGTCTAGGACTGTCGCCTGCTCTACTTTCCAGTTGCCCTGAACTAAGCAGCTTTGTTGCACGGTGTCCTTCTACCATGATGTTTCTGCATTGAAGCTAGCTGACCATGGACTGAGTCCCTCTAAAAAGTGAGCCAAATTAAACCTTTCCTCATTTAACTCTGAGTATTGGGTAGTGTGTACAGCAACAGGGAAGATGCACTCCCTCAGCATAGTAGTTTTGAGATTCATTCACTTTGTTGAAAATATTAGAAGTTCATTCTTTTTGTTTCTTTTTGGTTTGTTAGTATTTTATGATATGAATCTGGCATAATGCACATTTGATTTCTTTACAAATTTGGCTGTTATAAATGAACTTGTTCTACACATTTTTACATAAGTCTTTGCATGTACATATGTTTTTCTTTTGGTTGTATACCTAGGAAAATGTGATGCAATACATGGTAGCCATGTATTTTAATTTTCTAGAGAATTCTGAGCTATATCCCCAGCCCTTAAATCTTTTTCTCTTTAATTATGAGACTGAGTCTCTCTAGGTTTCCTTGCTGCCCTTGAGCTTGCAATCCTACTGCCTCAGCTTCCTGAATAGCTGGAATTAAAGATATGAGCCACCATGCCTGGTTCATATATTTGATTTTATCAGAAACTAGTAAACTGCCTGGCTAGTTGTGTGAGTCCCAGAGGTTCTGAACTCCGCCCAGCCAGGGATAAGGCCCTGGTGCCATAGTTCAGGGGTGCATTCCTGCTAGCCTCATGGTTTGTGAAGGATCTGAGCCCTTCCTAGCTCAGTGTCCCAGTACAATGCCTCAGGGGAACACCCAGTCAGTGGCACAGATCCCAGAGTTACTGAGCCCTGCCCAGCCCAGAGCTTCAGAGCTATCATCTAGAGGTGACCAGCCTAGCTGAAGGGTCCTGGAGATTTTGAGCTCTTCCCATCACAGTGCAAGGCCCCAGTGCCATAGTTTGTGGGTGCAACCTGGCTAGCCACATGGGTATCAGAGGATCCAATCTCTGCCTAATCCAGCATCCCAGTGCAATCCATCAGGAGGGTGCCTGGCCAGCTGCACAGGTCCCAGAAGAAAATGACAAAATGAAACAGCAAGATTCAGTCTCAGACCTCCAGGCCACCTAGAACAAATCCAGGAGACATTGAAATAGAAGACATTGGAAATCCCACAACTGAACTTTTTGAAATGATAGAAACTGAAGGAAAGAAACAATGCCATGCCATAAAGCTACAGAGGAAATCAGATCAGAAATAATCTCTCAGGTAAAAAAAGAAATGAAAAATGTTATGAGAAACATTTGAGTGTATCTAAAGAAGATGTAAGTTAAAAAAATAGAAGAACATAAGTAAATGATGGAAACCTTGAATGAACAATATGAGACAGAAGTAGAATGCATGAAACAAATTCAAAGGGATATTCAGGAAATTAAAAATTCTATTGAAAGCTGGAAAAGCTGCTTGAATGCAGATAAAGATACACTCTCAGACCTTGAAGACTGAATGGAAGCCCATGATCATGAAAGAAAAGATCTCTTAAAAATAACAAGCAACCAGGAAACAACAATTCATCTGCTGCAAGATGATGCAAAGAGAAATAATATAAGACTGATAGGTGTCAGTGAAAAAGCAGACATCAACACAAATGACATAAGACTATTTACAGAAATACATGTGTTACCAAAGCAAGTACAATTTACAGAAATAATAGCAGAAAATTTTCCAAGCATGGGAAAAGAATCCAATATACAGATAAGTGAGGCATATAGAACCAAATTAACCATAACCAAAATAAATCTTCACCCAGACATAAAATAAGATCCCAGAAATTCAGCACAAGAACAGAATGCTAAAAGTTGTCAAAGAAAAGGAACAGATCACCTATGAAGGAAAGCCCATCAGAATCACGGCAGACTTCTCAACACGAACCTTCAAGTCAAGAAGAGCTTAGAGCGAAGTATTTCAAGCCCTGAAAGAAAACAACTTCCAACTCAGATGTGTACTCTGCAAAACTCTTTCAAAATTGGTGGAGAAATAGTATACTTCCATGACAAAGAACAATTGAAGAAATTCATAGCCACCAAACCAACACAATAGAGAGTACTGAGAGATACTCTAGAAAGAGATAAAGATGACTACAATTCCAAGAACAACAGCAAAAGGAAACCACTAAGCAGGGCAAACACTTAAACAGAGAGAAACGGTAGAGAACCAATAACAGAAAGATAACATGACAAAGATGAGTTAGTACATACCAGTTATGTCTATCAATGTAAATGGCCTCAACTCACCCATAAAAAGAAACAGACTGGCAGAGTAGATTAAGAGACAAAATCCAACAGTATGCTGCATACAAGAAACATATTTATCTCAAAAGGAAATTCATAGGCTAAAAGTCAAAGGATGGAAAGCAATACTCCATGTGACAGGAACCCAGAAAAAAGTGGGGTTAGCTATTCTGTTTGCAGACAACATGAACTTCAAACCAAGAATGATCAAAAGAGAAAAAGAAGATCACTACATACTTGTTAGGGGAAAACTTCGAAGAGATTAAATCATAAATATATATGCACCAAATATGGGAGCACCCAACTATGTAAGACAAATCTTAATAGATATGAAAAATCAAATAAGCAACAATACAGTTATAATAGGGGATCTTAACACCTCAATTGTCACAAAGAGAAAGATCAGCTACACAAAAGATCAGTAAAGAAATATTAGAACTGAATAGAACTTGTGAACAAATGAACCTAGTAGATGTGTACAGAGTGTTCCACCCATAGACATCAGAATACACATTCTTCTTAGGTGCGCATGGGTCATTCTCTAAAATAAGCAACATATTAGCCCACAGTAAGTAAATGCAAAGGAACTGAAATAGTTCCATGCATATTATCTAAACACAGCACAATAAAATTGGAAATTAATGACACAAGAAACCGCAAGAACCCCATAAACACATGGAAATTAAATAACACTCTCCTAAACAACCAATGGATCACAGAAGAAATTAAAGAAGAAATTAAACAGTACCTACAATCAAACAAAAATGCAAATACAACTTACCAGAACCTGTGAGACACAATGAAAAAAGTCCTCAAAGGGAAATTTATAGCAGTAAATTCCCACATCAAGAAAATGGAACAAACACAAATAAACAACCTAATGCTGCACCTCAAACTTCTAGAAGAAGAAGAGCAAGTCAAGCCCAAAGCCCAAAGAAGGGAGGAAATTATAAAAATCAGAGCAGAAATCAACACAATTGTAACAAAGAAAACAATACAAGAATTAATGAATTGAAGAATTGGTTCTTTGAAAGAATAAATAAAATTGATAAACACCTCATCAACCTTATCAAAAAGAGGAAAGAAAAATCTCAAATCCATGCAATAAGAAATGAAAAGGGTGAATTCACTACAGACCCTGTGGAAACACAGATCATTAATACCTACTTCAAAAACCTTTACCCTCATAGGTCCGATGACACAGAGGAAATGGACAGATTCCTAGAAACCTGTGAATTACCTAACTGGATCAAGAAGATGTAAAACTGCTGAATAACCCAATTTCAGCTAATGAAATTGAAAATGTAATTAGAATCTTACCAACAAAGAAAATTCCAGGTCCTGGTGGATTCACTGCTGAATTCTACAAGAAATTTAGGGAGGACTTAATGTCAACACTCCTCAAATTCTTCAAGGAAATTGAAAGGGAAGCAAGTCTCCCTAACTCATTCCTGGAGGCAAATATTGCTCCAATACCAAGACCAGAGAAAGACTCAACCAAAAAAGAGAACTATGGGCCAATCTCCCTAATGAACATATATGCAAAAATCCTCAATAAAATACTGGCAAACAGAATGTAGCAAATCATCAATAAGATTATACACCACGATCAAGTGAGATTCATCCTGGGAATGCAGGGGTGATTCAACTTATGCAAACCAATAAATGTAATACATCATGTCAACAGAGCCAAAGACAAGAATCACATGATATCTCAACAGATGCAGAAAAAGCTTTTGACAAAATTCAATATTTGTTCATGATAAAAACCCTACAGAAAGTCAGAATATATGGTCTTTACCTCAATCTCGTGAAAGCCATTTTTGATAAACCAATAGCCAACACCTTACTAAATAGACAAAAACTGAAAACTCTCAACCTAAAATCAGGAACAAGACAAGGACGTCCATTATCACCACTCCTATTCAGTATAGCTCTAGAAACATTAGCCAAAGTAATTAGACAAAAAAAAAAAGGAATAGGAATAGGAAAGGAAGAAGTTAAATTATCATTATTTGCAGATGACATGATACTCTACAGAGAAGACCTCCAGAACTCCACTGAAAGACTTCTAGATGTAATAACCAAATTCAGTAATGTAGCTAGATACAAAGTCAACATTTAAAAATCAATAGCATTCCTGTACACAAACAACAAACTTACTGAGAGAAAAATAAGGGAGTCCACATGCTTCACAATAGCATCCAAAACAAAATGAAATACTTAGAAATCAATCTAACAAAGGAAGTAAAAGATCTATACATTGAAAATTACAGTACTCTGAAAAAAAATTGAAGAGAATTTCAGAAAATGGAAAGACATTCTTTGTTCATGGATAGGAAGAAGAAACATTGTGAAAATGGCCATTCTCCCAAAATTGTTATACAGATTTAATGCAATTCCAATCAAAATACCATTAGCGTACCTCACAGATCTAGAGAAAATTGTTTCTAAACTTCATTTGGAACCAGAAGAAACCTAGAATAGCAAAGGCAAATCTAGGCAACAAAGGCAAGGAAGGAGGCATCATAATCCCTGACTTGAAGATACACTGCAAAGATACTGCGATAAAATCAGCATAGTACTGGAATAAAAACAGACCTGAAGATCAGTGGAATAGATTAGAAGATACAGGTACAACTACAAACACACTCAGCCACCTCATCTTCAACAAAGGTTCCAAACATGTTCACTGGAAGAAAGATAGCCTCTTTAATACGTGGTGCTGGAAAAACTGGCTTTCCATATGCTGAAAACTAAAACTAGACCCATGTATATAAGCATGCACTAAACTAAAGTAAAAGTGGATCAAAGATCTAAATATTAAATGGGAAGTACTAAACCTTCTAGAAGACAAAGTAGGTGGAAATTTTGAAGACGTAGGAGTAGACAGAGAGTTCATGAACAAAAATCACACTGCATGGGAAATACTTCCCAGTATCATCAACTAGGACATCATCTTATTAAAAAGATTTTACATGTCAAAAGTAATCTCCAACAGAGTGAAAAGAAAACCCACTAATTGGGAAAATATCTTAGTCAGTCATCCCTCAGACAAAAGACTTTTATCCAGAACATAAAAAGAAATTTAAAAAATTAGGCTCCCAAAATTCAAACACTCAATCCAAAAATGGGCATCTGAGATAAATATACACTTCTCAGATAAAGAAATACAAATGGCAAATAAATATATGAAAAAATTTTTCAGTATCATTGGTCATTAGAGAAGTGCAAGTTGAAACAATACTGAGTTTTCATCTTACTTCAGAAAGAATGGCCAAGATCAAGAAATCATCCAATTACAAATGCTGAAGGGCCTATGAGGAAAAAGGAACTCTTCTCCACTGTTGGTGGGAGTGTAGGCTGGTGCGGTCGCTGTGGAAATCAGTGTGGAGATTCCTCAAAAAGCTAGGATTAGAGATCCCATTTGACCCAGCTATCCCACTTCTGGGCATATTCCCAGAAGAACTTAAAACATCATTCCACAGTGACATATGTGCACCCATGTTTATAGCAGCACAATTTGTAATAGCCAAGTCTTGGAAACAACCCAAATGCCCTTCAAAAATGAGGGATGGATAAAAATGATGTGGTCTTTTTATACAATGGAGTATTACTCAGCTATAAAGAAGGATCGCATTGAGGCTTTTATAGATAAATGAACGTGACTTGAGACCATACTCATAAGTGCAATAAATCAAACTTACATGTGTAAATACCGTATTGTCTCCCTAGTGTAAGAAACTCAAAGAGCAAATAAGATCCAAAGTCTACAATAAATATTGTATAAGGGTAAGAAACTGCTCAAAGGGGAAAAGTAACTGGGATACAGGAAAGGAGGAAAGAAGGAAGAGAAAAGGAAAAAATATAAATTTGTGCATACATGCATGGGGTAACTAAGATGACTAAACTAATTCTATTAGTTCTTGAAAAAG
Source organism: Dasyprocta punctata (assembly GCA_004363535.1). Classification (NCBI taxonomy): domain Eukaryota; kingdom Metazoa; phylum Chordata; class Mammalia; order Rodentia; family Dasyproctidae; genus Dasyprocta; species Dasyprocta punctata. The sequence continues at coordinate 24,746 of RJWM01011157.1, read as the reverse complement.
ACTAGTTAATACTCATAAGATTAGATCAATTTTGCATGTCTATATCTGACATTCTAAGCAACCCTTTTGAAGATAACAATAAGCAATGTAACAATCATTGTTAGATTCCTATCATCTTGTTTTGAAAGCCTATATTGTTATTGTTTTGGGTTTGTTGTTGTTTGTCTCTTTTGCTTTTTGTTTTTCTTTTCTGTGTTTTTTTCTTTTAAATAAATAAAAAAGAAACTAGTAAATTATTTTTGAAAGGGATTCAATAATTTTGTGTCACCACCAGCAGTGAATGAGAGTTTCAACATTTGGAATTGAAAATCTTTTTACTTTTTGTCATTCTAATGGGTGTATAGTGGTATCAAGTTAAGGATAATAACTAACAATGTTGAACTTCTTTTCATGTGCTGACTGTTCATGAATATAGCTTCTTTTGTAAACTGTTTGTTCATATCTTTACCTCATTTTTAGAAATCGGGTTGTTTACGTTGAGTTTCTGAAGTACTTTATATTTTCTAGATATAGTCCTTTGTCAGATATATGTATTGTAAATATTTTCTTCAGTCTGTACCTTGCTTATTTATTTATTTGTTTGTTTGTTTATGTTAGTACTGTCATTTGAAGGCCAGTAGTTGTGAATTTTGATGAAAGGGAACTTTTAAATATCTACTTCATTGTCTCCTCCACTGCATTGAACTTTGAACAAAGCTTTTTGAACACCAAAGTAAACCCTTAGCAAATGTTCCTTTATTGACAAATTGGAAAAGGCAAAATTAGCTTCAAACTGAGAATTCCATTTTAAATATTGACATTCTGACTTCCTTCAAGTAAATTATACAAATTTTAAAAAACAGAACCCCGAGGTAGAAAAACTATTTCTCCTCCCATTTTATGGGAAAACAATCTGAGGTATGAAAAACTGGAGTTCATGACCCAAGGTGATGCAAACTGTGAGGCAGAGCAGGGATGCAGAGAAACTAATTGGTCACAGTGATAGTCTAATCCAAGCCCTGTGGGGTCCAAACCTGCTGCACAAACCATTGAGCTAAATAATTACAGCAAGACTGGGGCCTGAAGGGATTATCCCAGGTTGGCTGCTATTGATTCTCTTCATTTTGTTTGTTTGTTTCTTTTTTTTTCTTTCCTCACTCTCATTCTCTTTTCCTTTTTCCTTTCCTCTCTCTGTCTCTGTCTCTGTCTCTGTCTCTCTCATCTGTCTTAGTTCCCTTATGAACTTAATTCAGCTGTGCTTACTTTTGCAATTCTTTCTTTTTGATTCCTTTTCTCCAACACCCCCATCTTCAATGAGGAACTCTTCTTTTATAACCAATCAAAGCTTGGCTTTCATGTTGTGCGGAAAATCTACATCTGCGTATGTCTCCGTAATCTCCTGATGGTGGTGGAACCAAAACTAAGATCAAAACTCACTTCAGTGCAAAAGATGCTGGTGAGGGCAGAAATGGGGACTGTGTAGCTGTGACAAGAGGATTGAAAACATCCAGCTCATGGCAGGGGAAACCCTTAATATGATTTTACTTTTAAATTAAGTTTAGTGGAAATGACTAATTATCTATTACTAAACCACTGTAAAATAGCAGCCCCCTCAATACATTTTAAAATACTGATCTTTTAATTTTGCAGTTTTCTTTCGTTCAAATTTAAAGTCCCACTCCTCAAGGGACCATGAAAGATCCTATATAACTAGGATCTCTCTGTGTGGCTACTCTACCATGTGCCCTGCTGACTTTTGGATTTGTGTTTGTTTCCACATTAAGCTTGTCCTACTTCAGGCTATTCCCAGAAGTCCTCCATTGCCAGAAATTCTCCTCTTCCTCTCCCGATGGCCCCTTCTTCACCTATCCCCTCCTTCTTCAAACTAATATGATAGCCATGTTCTTTATACCAAAAAGTATGCACACATGCCCAACAAAACTTAAGCAACAGAGTTCAAAATACAGTTTAAAAAAATTAACCTACCCACCATGGTATCATCTACCTGTAATCCCAACACTCAGAAGGCTGAGAAAAGAGGATCTAGCAATTTTGAGGCCAGCCTGGGCTCCATAGTGATGCAAGACCAGCTTGAACTACATAGTTCAGTATAAAACAAAGACATTAACCCACTACTAAGTAATCACTATCGTTCACTTTTAACATTATTTCAAATCTCATATATACACATGTAAAACATATTTAAAATGTATATTGTAAAGTACACTCATATAAATGTATATACACTTGCATTACATATAAGTATTTACATGTACGATACATATAAATGCATGTGTATATGTGTATATACTTTTGTATATAATAGTTCAATGTATACGACATACACAATGCACATACAGTTATAGACAGTGTATGTGTATATATTTTTACACATGTAATTTTTACGTGAATGGTAAATAGGATCAATTCTCAAAGCTGTATGAAAATAGGGTTCTATTATGCATAGCATAGAAATATTTTACATTTATTTGAGTTTATATAGGAATAGGATAAAAACTGAAAGAACTAAACTTCAGTTGTGTCTCCACTACAAGTAACATTGCTCACTAGAAAATTCCTCTAAAGTTAATAAGAACACAATAATAATAGACTGCTTCTGTTTTATAGCATCTTTACTGAGCTGCATTAGTATACAACAAGGTGCACATGCTTGAAGTACGTAGTGAGGTACCGTCCATTTGCACACATCAATAAAACCATCACTACATTTGAGAGAATGAACGCATCTTCCTCACACCAAAATTTCCTCACGCAACTTTGTAAGTCCTTTCCTTCCAGCCCTCCCTTCTTCCTTCCCAGTCATGTAAATGCACCTTCTATAACTACAGATTGTTCTGAGTTTTCCAGAGCTTTGTGTAAATGAATTTGATTATATATTATGTACTGTTTTTGCAGGGGTGGGGTCTGGCTGATTTTACTCAGTGCAGTTATACTGAGATCTATCTACATGGCTGCCCATCTCACTTTACTCTTTCTTTTTGCCATATAGCACTCCTTGATGTGCATAGTCCCAATTTATTTACCACAATCTGTTGTCAAATGTTTGTCTTCAGTGCTGCCTTATTACAATGATAATAGTGCTTCACCAACAATTTAAAGCTGTATTGGTTAGGGCTCTCAAAAGGACTAGAATATTTAATTATGTGTGGAAATGTATTAGTTGGCCTACAAGATCAGAGGTGCTAGAGGCCACAATGGCCATTTTCAAGCTTGAGAGTCGGAGGATCCTGCAGCTGCAGAGTCCAAGCAGTTGGAAGCTGCAGGACAAGAGGGATCAAGGGTGCCAGCCCATGCAGCACTGAAGACTCGGGCGTCCCCTGCAGAGGCCCTGGTGAGTCACCGTTGAATGGTGATGGCAGCAGTAAAAGATGCAACTGTTGAAGCACCATGGAGCTTTCTAATGCACACTGACTTCTTTCCTCTTTCCCTTCCATCCAGGCTGTCCGCCTGCTGCACGGTGTCACCCACTTGAGTCATCTGTAGGAAAATGGATGTATCTTGAGACCTCAATGTTAAGTGAAATAAATCAGACACACAAACTTAAATGTCATATGGTTTCTCTTCTATGAGAGGCCCAAAGTACAAATATAGATAATAAAACAGGTAACAAAAGATAAATAATAGGAAGTAAGGACATCTTTTTCAAATGGGAATGGGGACAAAAGATAGAGTGACAGGGAAGAGAAAGGGGGTGACAAAAAATTGAAAGAAAATAAATGGAAATGGAGATTTTGCAAATGGAAAGGAGACCATAGGATGAAAGGAGCAGAAAGGGGTGAGAGGGGTATGGGACAAAAAAAGAATTAAGAGGCATTATGTACCCGTACCAACTTCTCACAATGAATATAATTATTAGGTTCTGCAAGCATATACTGATTAAAAATAAGTTAAAAAAGAGGTGTGCCTTACTAGCCTGCTATGCATCTCTTAATTCAGTCAACAGTAATCATTAACTGTCACAAAAACTCTTTACAAATTTCTTTGAGGCAGAGTCTCACTACGTAGGTCAGGCTGGCCTTGAACACACTATGTAGTTAGTCTAGGCTGGCCTTAAACTCATAGTGATCCTCCTGCCTCGGCCTCCCAAGTGCTGAGACTAAGATGTGTGCCACCACACCCAGCAAACTCTTTAAAAAAGACATTGCTCTCCGAAAGACATTGTTAAGGGAGTGAAAAGGTGAGCAGAAAAATATTTACAAAAAACATATTTGATAAAGGACTTTATCCAGAGTATCACTCAAGATCACCAAAAACTCAATAATAAGAAAACAGACAGCCATTATAATTTTTCAGTCTACACTCAACATTTTTCAGACTATAGAATCTGCTAACTCCTTACAATAAAACATGAGGCATTTAGCATGTATATTTTCTCCTCCTATTTCTCCCTCTCTTCCTATTTTTGTGATTATGTTATTATTTTTGTGTTTTCAAGGTTTGTAGCATTTTCACATGCTCCATTATCACAACTCCCTGGATGTATTCTTAGTCCTTTCTCTAAACAGATTCAATGCAATGACCAGTTCTTCTGCCACATTTTCTCTATTCCTCAACTTCTAGTTTTTATTTATTCTTGAATTGCTGGATCTCTTCAGCAAGCAACTTGGTTCAAGAAGGGCTCTCCACAATGGGTTCTCTAAATTCTTGTATGGTTAGTCACAGTTTTCAGTTGTTATTAATCTGGGGTTTTGGTTGCATCTGCCTGGTTTGCGTCAAATCTCAACCTAAGGAAGTGATGTATTTTTTAAGCAAGATCTCCTATGACTAAGATGAAGTCATTGGGCCTGTATTTTTTCTTCAAATTACACATAGTTATGCAGTTAATATGTAATTCACCGATTATGGGTGTGATTTTCATTTAATGGCCTTTCTACACTATATACACTTTAAGGGCAAGAATCATAGCCGCCTTGCCATCGTGGTCTCCTGGCACAGTTCATGGCTCAGAGTAGGTGCTCAATACATTTGCTCATCTGCTTAATAAACATCTATTGAAGAGTGGAGATAGAGCAAAAAACAAAATATGCACCAGTAATAAAATGTCACTGCCCTCATAGAGATCGTGTTCTGGTGGAGAGAGACAGAAAATGAACAAAGAAGTATATGCAGTATGTAGGGTATTTTAGGTTGTAAGATTTTGTATATTTATGTAGTACATATACATTTATGCAGGGTGTTTTAGAAAAAAATACAGTTTTACATATTCATATACTTTATCAATGTATATATTATATACTCTGTAAGGTGTTTGAGAAAGACATGAAATCGTAGACTTTTATAAATACATAAAAAGAATCATTCATAGTATGTTTTAGAGAAAAAGCAAGAGGTAGGGGTTACAGTGATGTGAGATGGGGGTGGTTAGATATGCTGGCCAGGGAGGCCTTATTTGCAAAGCAACATTTAAGGAAATAGCTAAGGGAGACAGAGTTCAGCTAAGACCAGGATGAAGGTAGCGAGGGGTGAAGGTAAACTGTCGCTGGTAGAAACAGGAGGAGGAAGATGACCAGTTTAGAATGGATGGATCATCTCATTACAGGAGCTCAAGTTGAAACAGGAACCCTTAGGGAGCTAAGTAGCAAAAATTCTGAGTTTGTGGATTTACTGCTGTCTTAGTTACTTTTCTCACTGATGAGACAAAATACCTGACCCCAAGTTAAAAGAGGAAAGCTGACACTTTGTAGGTTTCAGTCCATAGTCGGCTAGCACTAAGGCAGGGTGGCATGGCAGAGGGGAGTCGCTGAGGAGAAATAGTTCATGGTGTGGCAGGTAGAAGACAGCAAGCAGCAGCAGCAGCAGCAAACCTGCCTTCTTTCTGTACCTTTCTGTTCAATCCAGGGTACAAGCCTATTGACTGGTACCACCCGCTTTCAGGGTGGAGCTTCCGTTATCCACACCATTAAACCCAGTATCATATCCTTAATCCACATTCACACACCCTAAATCCAAAATGACCACCTGTGACTACATGAGGCTTTGAGGCACAGCTAGATAAAAGTCAGAACAACTTCTTTCCCACTGCCATTCTTGACCACGAGAGGAAAAACTGATTGGAAGATGCCCAAAGGCCTCAGTCAGACCACCAGATCTCAGTCACGAAGTAGAACTAAAAAGTAACAAGAAACTATTTAAGCTAATAAAGTAACTCCCCCAGTGGGAGGTGCTTCTGTTTTCTATTTATTTCAGAACAGGTAAAATAGAGAGAATTTATTCATGCTTTCAATACAACAAGGACCGTTTGCCATGTAGCATGGCCTGAATGAAGTCCCAAGGACGTTCTGCTGAGCATAGTAGATAAGGGTCTTTCCACCCCTCACTGAGCTTCCACTTTAGTGGTTGACATTTGAGGATGACTTACCAAGATTACACCACAGAAATGGGCAAACTCTATAAATCAGAGCCTGGTTTATTCTTTTGTTTCTAGACTCAAGAAAGTGAGGGAGGAAATGCTAATCATGCAGACTGAATTTAAAAATGTGTTGTTTGTAACTTCCACACTGTGAACATCCCAAAAAGTTGGAGTAATGTTCTAGGATTCAAAAACCATTCCCTGATTCAGCAAAGAAGTCACTTATGTCACTGACAAATGAAATAAATTCCAACATACCTTTTCTTTGCTGTTTCACTTTCCTTTTACTCATTAGTGGGAGTGAAAATAACAACAAGCGTTTGTGTCAGAGCCCTGCCCATCCGTCATTGATAGCCATCACTTGGCTGTAGACACAGAAATTCATCAAAAAGTCAACATCCTGTAGAATCAATTGGCTCATGTTTGGATTTCTTTTTGTTACTTTGTTTTGTCCACAGAAACTCCATGAGCTCAAAAGCAAAGAAAGGGGAAAGGCTCTGCATTTCCTGTTGATTTGGAACCAAATATCTTCTCTTGGGAGGAACTTGACCATGGCATAAAGTTTATAACACATGGACTGACTTATTGAGCAGCTAAAGATTCTCTATAGTAGCCACCATTATACATGAAACTTGCATCCAAGCATGTATCCCTTCTGATTCTCCAGCACACTTTCCTTCCAGTCTTCTGATTCTGAGTTAGCTCACATCAAATATTCTCAGGTTCTTTGTATGCTAGCTAATGCTATTGACAGGTAAGATATCTGGCTAGGTCTGGTGATCAGATTAAAATTATTACTCACAAAGCAGTTTTACCATTTGGAGCACTAATTCACAGTCCAAGCCACTAATTAGCCTTTTAACACACATGCACGTGTTCAATAAAATGTTAGTCTGGCACCTTCCTTTGGTTATACTATTAAGCCTTTGTTTCTGACCAGTGTTATTCAGAATTTTAAGTCATTAGTGGTATGTTATCAAAGGGGAAAGGAAGTTGAAATTCGATAACAGTCTAGAAACATGATTCTTTTGAGGAAGCATCGCTACCTTGTTTGAGCAAGATCTGCCAGTATAAATGAATGACTGGGTTTCTGAAATGTCTCACAGAATTATGGCTGAAATACATCATCAAATGACCAGGACACTCAGTTTATCCTTGGTTTCTGTGCTTGTTCACCTTTGTGGATTTAGGTCAGTGATGCAAATTCCTAACAAAGGTAAGAGAAGATGAGAGGGGAAGAGGAGAAGGAGCAGGAGGAGGAGGAATTAGAATTCTTTTTTGGAGTCTCTAGAATTGCTCAGCTTCCAATGCAAAGACCCAAAGACATTCAAGACTTGTGGTGTCATGGATTAGAAAGAAAAAATGAACTTGGGCTTTCTAATTAGGACAAAGATATGTCTATCAAAGCCTTCAATGTGTTATATGAAATGTAAGCAAGTGAATTTTTCCAGCAGTTTATTACTAACCTAAAAGCATACTGGAAGTGGTGGTAGCTCACTGAATCTGCTTTGGGTTAGATTTTACTAAAACATTTCTCATATATTGAGATATGTGCATAACAGCATAGACATAGACATGAACACACACACACGCACACACACACACACACACACACACACACACACATGACTTGTAGGATATTCTGTTAGTCGGGGTCCAGCCAGGAATAATAAACCATTTGCGCTTCTTCAAAGAGGAACTTTATTGCAAGGAGTTTGTAACCCCTGCCTGGAGCTGCTAAGAAACTAAACAGAGGAGGATAGAGAGGTGAACCAGAGATTGGCCACATCGGGCAGTAAGAGGGACAGAGGGAGGGGGTGGATTACTGCAACCTGTGATGAGGAGCAAAGTGTTATGAGCGTCTTCTTTATTCATCACCTCCTATTTTCATGACTAGCTTTGTTTTTCTACTTCTCCATCTTGCTGATTGCAATTTCTGACTGCAGTTTAAGCCATTAGAGAAGAGAAGAAGGGGTGAAGAGAGACAGTTTGCTATGGTTTGTGTCTAGATGTCCCCCCAAAGCCCATGCAGTCATGGCGGGCGTGGGCTTTTTTGGAGGTGGTTGAATCCAGATTATATGATTGATTCGTAGTGCAAAGCTGGGATTAATGGTGGGTGATTGCTGAAACAGTCCTCTGATTGAATTGGCACTGCCCTAATCCTGGTAGACTGGATATACTGTAAGGGACAGACAGAGGCTTGTCTCATTCCTCTCTCTCGCTGATTTTGCTGTCTTCTGCCACCATGACCAGTTGCCCCTCTGCCATATGCCACCCTGCCTTGGAGTCAGCCAATTATGGACTGAAAATTTTACAGACTGTAAGTTAAACAAACCTTTTCTCCTGTGACTTTGGATATTAGGTATTTTGTCTCAGTAACAAAAGAAAAGTAACTAAGACACAGTTCTTGCCTGACTGGTCACCTGATAGAAGCCAGAAACATCAAAAACAGTGACTGTCCCAGAGGCCATCCATGGCACAGAGCAAGGGGCACATGCCTTGGTTTCTTCCCCTTAGCATCCTCATTTCTCTGCAATCTCCCATTGGTTGATTGAAGCTGGAGCCCTTGACATGGAAGCCCAGGAACCTCCCAGAACCAATTGGCTTGGGTTAATCTTCCATACTCATAACTGGTTACTACAAAGATGAAGGCTTACAGCAATGCTCACTTATGATTTAACACATGTCATAGATATAAGCCTAAAAATAGGTTAGCTGAATCTGCTGTTCAGTCCCCTAGCCAGCACTGTGATCTCACGCAAGGATCTGGGCCTCTTCCCTACCCATTCACATTAACAGGATTAATCTTCCTATGGTTGTAGGACTGAGCTTTCCTGCTGGCTGTAGAGTATGAAAGGTCCTAAGAGACCATGCACAGGTCCTAACTACACAGCCCAATCACGGCACAGCAGCTCAATGCCTCAAATCCAGCACAAGCCTCTTCCTATCCAATCTGCCAAGGCAGAATCTTTCATGCATAACGTGATCATAGGAGTGAGACTCTCATTGTTTTCACAAACCCTGCCCACACTCAAGGGGAGGAAACTCTATAAAGTAGACTGGGTATTGGAATTTGGAAGTTCAGTTTTCAATTGTGCTACCCCAGCCCTGAAATAATGAACAATGTGGAAAAGAAAAGAGTAATATTTTAAAAATTTGAAAAGGGTCCAAGCAACCAGATCCAGCATGAGCACATACACAGAGCTAAGTCAACTCTTGCTTTTCCTTTTTCCTTTTGCTTCAATTTCATCAGTGGAGCTACTTAATTCTTTGCATTGCGTGACAATGGTGGCAGCTCTCCTTGTGCCTGCCCATTCCTGTGTCATCACACAGTTCATCAGTGTAGTGACCACAGTGTCCAGTTGCATGTTGGAGCCAATAGTTATAGCTGATCAAAGTTAATGTCTCTCCTCCTCCTCCTAACTCAGACCCAACGGGGTCAGGAAGCCGTGTCGGGGAAGGGTGCACTGGGGTATGGTTAGTGTCCGCTCTAATCACTAGCCTGCTTTCTTCCTCTTTTTCCTTCATGTTGCTAAGTGGTGGTCTGACCCGCATGGCCATAAAAGGAAGGGGCAACCACAAAGAGCAGCTGGAGGGTGTGACAGGAAAGTTCTTACCTGATGCTGCTTTTGAAGATTGGCTGCATGCTTTCCGAGACTGGTTTCATGAGTTCTTTCTCTTGCAGACACTTCTGTGGGTTCTTTGGTGTTGTTTTCAAGGCTGGGGATTTCCCAGCTACAGTTCCTTTAATAGCAGAGAGTGCATCGCTCTTCCTGCTGGTCTCCAGTAGCTCTTTGCTTACCTCTGTGAACCTGGAATTCACTCCCAGCCTCTTATCACCAAAGGCTGCTCACCTTCTGTCAGCCCGCTTAGAGTGCAGACCACGCCCATCGGCACCCTCCCACGTGACCCATGGTTAGGCACCTTTTGCTCTGACACACTATCAGAGAGCAGTGCGACCCCCTGCTCCCCTGTCACTCCTTCCGCTGGCCAGCCTACTTTCCAGCCTTCAGAAGTCAGACCGCAGTTCACTGGGCCGTACTTTGTCATTCTCACTGTGTGTGCTGAGGAAGTCCCACGGGGCTGCAGCAGCGCAGAGCCTCTGAACCTGCTGCCTTGGCGGGTGTGGGGGAGTAGCACTCCAAGCACCCCAGCAGCTGTTTTTCATATCCCGTTATTCCTTGCACATGAATAGGTAGGTTAAGAATCAGACATTTTTGGCTTTCACTTGTAAGAACTTGCATCTTAGGATGTCGGGATAGCTCAGTAGCGCAACAAGCACCTCCTATACATGGGGCCCCAAGTTTGACCCCCAGGTCCACAAAACAGAAACAAAACGTAAATTTTGCATCTTGGATTGTCACTCACTGGACTTAGGAATAGTATCTGTTTTATCTCAGAGTGTCAGTCCAAACTTTTTTATTGTCCACATGTGGGTTTTTTTGTTTTGTTTTGTTTTGTTTTTTGTTTTTTTGGTACTGGGGATCGAACTCAAGACCTTGCACTTGTCAGGCAGGTGGTTGTACCACTGAGCTAAACCCCCAGCCCAACATGTGGGAATCTTAAATTAAGGAAATGTCCTGTTTGCATAGAGAGGACAAGCCCATGTTTTGGGGGAAATTGAAGGGTCTTTCAGTCATGGTCTCTACTTTCTTCTCCCAAGGAGAGGCTATCCCAAATACGCCCCTGGGACTATGGCTTGACTTTAGAGTAGAATCACACTCAGCAGATCTCACAAGGATGCAGGGATACTAATAAATATAATAACTTGGACAAGTGTCTGTGAACATTATAAATCATGTTTCATCAGCAATATGTCATAATCAACTGTAGTTGACTTACAGCCTAAGAAAAAAGAATGGAATCAACATTGTTTCCCTGCAGAATTCTTGTTAGGCTGTTGGTGTTTCAAAGATTTCTCATGTCTCAAAATGCTGCCATCCATCTTGACTAATGGCAAAATTACACCCACAGGGTTTTACAAAAGATGAAAAGTTTGTCCTCATTGTCTATCTGAATATTTTCTACAATACTTCAGTCCATTGTCTCCAAAATACCATGCTTCTTTATCTGCATGTAGACAGTAGGTCATTGGCAATTTCCCTTTTGTTGAGAAAATTGCATACGAAGACATTTTCCATGCTACGAGAAAAAAATATCAAATTTGTATCAGGTAATGAGAAACCCCATGTTCACAGAGGAAAACAAAAGCTTTATAAGTAAGTAAATAAAATAAGTGCATTGCATTTGTCAAGCAGTTATTTTGCAATAAACTATTCATTAACTTAGGCACAAATCTTGCTTTCCAAACCTACATTCTTCCAGGGTCACACACAACCCCTTGTTGTTCATACTTTTGCACCTTTCCCAGAAACTCACTTTTTACCAGACCCCCCAAATTCTCAAACATGTTTCTGTCTGTTTAGGACACTTTTCTTCTTCTTTTTTGCCTTAATGCCAAGGTTTAATTCAAATGTCTGTGTCTTATCTTTATGCAGAGTTGGTGCTTGATTCTTGAAAAATCCCCTGTCCCAAAGTTTGGCAAACTAGAGTCTTATGGGACAAATCCAACTGTCACAAGACACAAACCATCTGTGTTTGTAAATAAAGTTTTACTGAAATGCAGCCATTTCACTTGCATTTTCTCTGTGGATACTTTCTTGCTACTATATAGAGTTAAATGCTTTCAGTGTGGATTGTTTAACCCACAGATGCTACAAAGTGATTGTGTGACAGAAAAATTTGCTTTGTAACTTGACAGAAAAACTGTGCTGAACCTTGTCCTGAAACATGTGTATGTACGTGTGAAATAAGGCCCTGATGTCTTAGATAGAATTTGACTAGCTACATAATTGTCTCAGTCATTCCAAGTACAGGCCATGGAGAACAAGGCCTCTGGAGCTGGCCCTCATTTTAGTGTTTAGCTCTGCCACTTACACGTGTGTAGCCTTGAGAAAATGACTAGATGTGTCTGGGCCACAGGTTTATTATTTGCAAAATAAAGATAATCATGATCTCAGAAAGCTGCTGTGTGGGTTAAATGACGTACTGCAGCAGATCTTCCAATAGTGTCTGGAACAAATGTTGGCTTTTAGTAATCTTTCTTAATCCCACACTCCACTGAAATATTCTTCATTATCACATTGCCTGAAACCTAGTGCATTCTCTACAAAGGTTTCTTGCATTTATTAATAGGGGGAATGAAGAAAATAGATACATATTTCTGGAAGATTAAGGTTTAAATAATAGAAAATATTTAAATTTCTAGATTTATCCCATGTACAAAGCCGAAGTTTGACTCAATAAATTTAAATGATCTTAGCATAGTGACACATGCCTGTAATTCTAGCACTTTGGGGTGGCTGAGGCAGGAAGATTGCTAGTTCAAGTATAGACTGTGCAACTTAGTAACTGAACAAGACTTTGTTTCAAAATAAAAAACAAATTTAAAAAGGGCTGGAGATGTAATTTGGTGTTTGCATATATATGCAAGAAATTCTATACAGTAACAAGAAAACACCCATAGACAAAATGCAAATGAAATGGTTGTATCGCAATAAAACTTTATTTATAAACAGAGATGATTTGTTTTGTTGTTTTTTAAAATTGTTTTATTTTGTTTTTTTTGTGTGTGTGTGATAGTTGGCTTTGTCTCATGAGACTATAGTTTGCCAATCTCTGGGACAGGGAGGTATGTTAAAACGAAGACCTTCAAAGCTTCATAGAGAAAGAAGAAAAGAAAAACAAACTGGAAAGCTTTTTAAAAAGTAAAATAAAATATATTCCCCTTGTGTGACATGGTTTGCGTGTTCGTTAGCTTCCTATCGCTGTAACCAATACTTGAGATAATCAACTCAAAAAGAGGAAAGGAAGATTATTTAGTTATATAGTTAGCAGTGGTAGTGGGGAAGGAACCCAGGACTTTCACAGTGAGTGACATCTCCAGTTGTTTGTATTATTATTTTTTAAAATTTCAACACAGGGCCTCCCTAAGTCACTGAGTTGCCCAGGCTGGGGTCAGGCTTGGGCTCCCCCTTCCCTGCCCTACCCTCCTAGAGTGCTGGGTCACAGGTGTGCACCACAGCACCTGGCTCGGGGAAAGGTTTATTTTGGCTTGCAGTTTCAAATTTTCACTCCATGATCACTTGGAGCTCCTGCTATGGCAGCACAGGACATCATGGTGGCAGTGTGTGACAGAGGAGGCCTGTTTACCTCAGGAAGAACAGCGGAGGTCTATTTACCTCCAGAAATCTGGGAAGCGAAGGAGGGAGGGGAAGTGCACCCCCACACACACACACAGTAACTCAACTTCTTTCTCCTAGGCCTTATCTACTAAATGTTCCACTGCCTTCCAGTAGTTCCACAGGCTGGTGGCCAAGTGTTCAATGCATCTAAGCACCACATGGCCCTTTCACGGTCATTTAAGAACCAAACCACGACAAGCAATCAGCTGGAAGCAAAGTACAGCAATGATGGAGGAACTCTAGCTCTGCACCAGCCTGCACTATTCCTCTGAGTTGAAAGACGGAAACGGCAACATCAAAATCATCCTTACCTGCAGCACTTGCTAAGGGGGAAACTTCTCCAAATCCTGCCTGTAGAATTCGCCAGATAACTGCCTACCAGAAACACTGACATCTGGATGGATACCAAATTGGACTAGGTATTCCTCCAGCCTGTACTGCCCATCCCTTCCCCAAGCTGGCACTTCCTATGCTTTTTTTCTGAACCTGCAGCCTCCAAGCAAAAGCCAGCATGCTAACTCTAAACCTCTGTCACTGCCGAGGGGAGTGGTGCTAATTTGCCATGATTAGGAGATCTTTGAAGATCTTCGCTCGTTTTTATCAAGGCATGAAAAGCAATTATTACAATTAATGCAATTTACCATGTGTTATCCTTCCAGAAAAGCTATTTCAGGATAGGTCTGCCATCTGTCCCTTTCAAAGTGATAAAACTTCTAATTTAACACCGTCCAGAATCACAGACTTTGCATGTGGAGCCCCAGAAAGCATCCTCAGAGGGACACGCTCCAGCGTCTGCCCCTTGGGCTGTCTGAGGCCTCGTGTCCACGGATCCTCTTCATCTCCACCGTGACAAAGGCTTTTGTGGCAGGGCAGGAGCATGAAAGCATTGGCCTCGAAGAGGATATTCAGACATTTGGTTTTGCAGGAGCCCACAGCCGGCAGAGGGAGCTTAATTTTTGCTGTCAACAACCCTTTCCCTTAGCAAACACTGCTGCTTGAAGATGCAGTCTAGCAACATTGCTTCTGACAACCAGGAAATATAAAGGAAACACTGGAACCGGCATATGTTGTTGCAGGAGCCAAGGGAAATAGACAAGTCCTTGCCAAAGGGACTCAGGCTGAACAGGAAAGAAAAGGAAAGACATCGTTCATACTGGGTATTTAAAAAAAATTTAAGATCAAAATCCAACTATCAAAGATCAAGTTGAGACCTAAAACAGCCGCTTCTACTCTTAATCTCTTGAAACCAATAAACAAACGCTTGACCGCTGTCCTTACCTTCCATTCTTTGTAAATAGAAGATTTGGGGTTTGGGGGAAAGATAAGTGGTTTGGTCCATTTTAACAAGCACACGCCAACCAAATGGCTGGAAGGCTCCTGCTTCGCTCCTCGCCCATCTTTCATTCCTCGGCAGGAAATCTGGCTGCGGAGCTGCTAAGTGTGTAGTGAAAAGAGAAACAGGACAGCCTTTTCCCAGTGAGAACAGGATTCACAGAGGCAGGGAGAAGAAACCAGCTTTTCTCCTCATTCACACATTTGGTGGAAGCTGCCATTTCCCAAGCTTGGCACCTTTTTCCTTTCCAATAACCGAGATGGTTTTACATAGAAGATATTTATGTATCTATAAAGTACTATCTACATGTTTTTTTTTCAAGTGACTAAATGTTTTTATAATTTTTAAATTCACATGCTCTGTGTAATTTTTTTTTTTTTTTTACTGTGATTCATGTAGCCCTTGGGTTTATGAGAGGTGGCTAGAAAATAAATTAGTTTCTCGGAGATGATCTTTGGAAGCCTGTGCATTTGTTTACCAGGAGACAGGCTGTGTCCTCCTTGACTACCATCAGATGAAGCCAGGGGACTAGGATGAGGACATTCGTCGGAGGTATAAGGACGGTGGTTCCTCTTTAGTGGAAAGAGTAGAGCAGGGAAAGAGGGATGCACTTACTCCTCCTGGAAACTTTCCATTCTCCTCCAATCGTGTGAGCCAACATAAAGCTTCCATCGTGTAGTACGGGAAGTAGATACGTGACTTTTCATTGTCAGTTTCTTAAATGGTGGTTTCCTTCACCATGAAACCATGTGTTCACTAATCCTCAGGCTTAGTTTCTTTCAGGCTATTAGATGCAAGTTATTTAAATATTTGTACTTTTCAAATCTGAAGAAATTAGAAATTTTGTAAATTTTCCAACAAGATTGAGTTTTACATATATGATCTAATGTATAAATGAAACATAATTTTTTTTGTGTGGCACTGGGGATTGAACTTATAACCTCACACCTGCCAGTCAGGCGCTTAAGCTGCTGAGCCAAATTCCCAGCCCTTGAAACATAATTTTTAAAGGAGACTAACAGTTAATAGATGGAAAATCTGACAATAAAGAGTTCATCATTGTTTCCTTAAGTTTGTATCCTAGTCTTGCACCGTTTCAGACTGATGAGCTCCAAAGCAGAACTTCTGGAGTAACTGAGGTGCAGGTGAACAAAACGCAACACCAGGGCCTCCCAAATGTGCCTGCCATGGTGAGGAGAAGTCCATCTCTCTGCAAGAGTGGCTACTGACTGCCCTGCGGCAGTGCAAATGGCCCACAAGCAACTGGAAAGCTGCTATGCACAACCTGTGGAGCCCCAGCCTATCCTAAGTCTGTCCAGTGACCTGCGGTGACTTCCAATAAAGGACTCTGCCCAAAGTCATTATTGCAATTCAATAAACAAAGAAGACTAGTTCCTTTCAGAATCTGAGAAATGATAAAGGCATGGTCAGTTAGGACCTAGAGGAGAAATAAGCCTACATCCACAGAGGAGCAGGGAAACAAGAAAGGAAACAGCAATCGCCCCTTATCTGCAGGGGTACATCTGTAGCTGCTAAGTTTTTTCCTGTGCAAAAAGACCTGTGATAAAGTTTAACTTGCAAAATTAGGCATAGTATAAGAGTAACAACAACTGATAATTAAATAGAACAATTATAACAATATCATATAATAAAAGATACTTAAAATGTGTAGACTCTTTGTTTCTGGAATTTTCCACTTAAATATTTTCAGTCCATACCAGTAGTTGATTGCGGGTAACTGGAACCTGAGAAAGCAAAACTAAAAGGAGAGGGTTGCACAATGCACATAAGAAACAGCATGTAGACCAAAAGTAAAATCAGTAGAAAATCAGTCTTGGAAGACATCTTATTGCCTAATGGTTTTTGCTCTACTCCATTATGTTTTTATGATACATACTCATTTACTTAAACTATTTGAGAGAGACTTCGATTCTTTTTTAATAATTCCAGAATCACAAGTGGAGATGTAGTTCAGTGGTAGAGCACTTGCCTAGCATTTCTAATTCCCACAGTGGGAAAAAAAAACTATAACAGATATTGTTATTCTTAAATATCTCATAAATGTCACCAAGAAATCATATAATAACAAATGCTTATGAGGCTGAGGGGAAAAAGGAAACCATCTACACTGTTGTTGAAATGGAAACTAGTACAACTGTTATAGAATTCAGGATGGATATTCCTCAAAAACTAGAACTAGAAATTCCATTTGACCCAGCTATCCTCCTTCTAGGTATCTTGCTGAAAGTTAAAAGCATTATGTTACAATGATTCATGCATACTCGTGTTTATAGAAGCATAATTCATGATAGCTAAATCCTGGAAGCAAGCTATATGTCCAACAGTAATTGAATGCATAAAGAAAATGTGGTGTTTACACACAATGGAGTACTACTCTGCCATAAATAAAGATAAATTTGAGTCATTTTTAGGAAAACAGAAGCATCTTGAGACCATACTGTTAAGTGAAATAAATTAGACATACAAGCTTAAATATTGCATGGTTTCTCTTATATAAGAAACTCAAATTATAAATAAAGGGTAAAATAAAAGATATATAGTAGGAAGTGGGAGAAAGATGTTTCTCAAATGGGAAGGGGATTGAGAGATGGAGGGGGAGAGATGAAAGGAAAGGGGATGAAAAAGGAATTAAGATGTGTTATGTACATGTACCAACTCCGCTCAAGGAATGTAAACATTATGTACTGCAAAAATGTATTAATAAAACATCTCATGAATTTTCTTTGAAACTATGCAGAACAAAGATGTTCAGTTTTCATTTTCCCTTGGCACTCTATAAAGTTGATATCTGGGAATAGGACATTTCTACCATACTAGAATTCCACAGATGAATAAACAGATCTTTGGAGAATACAGTTATCTGGTACATCCCCATCTAGAGCCCCAAGTGCTTCAAAGACTCACTTCTCTAGAGAGCATGACGAGAAAGAGCAGCTATTTGCTCGCTGCAATTCCTTTTATTTATGTGATTTTTAAAATAACTTTACAAAATTATGGAGTTTAGGTAGAAAAGGATTGCCAAACATCACGTGTCATTTGTTGGTCCTGTTGAATACGGGTAGCAACATAGGACTGGTTAGGAATGCTGTTGGTTCCAACTCCCTGTGAATTTTTTGTAGAAAATAAAGAAATTCTAGGAGACAATTGTCACCTTTAACCTGAGGAAAGCAGTTACCAAGATTTGTAAAGGGATCATGCAAGGAGAACATGAATAGGACACATATGTATAGGGGACAGCATACAGTCACATGCCTAGCTCATTTAGTTGACAAATGTTTATTGAATGTCAGGCACTATTTCAGTCAATGAAAGCAAATTCCCTTCCCTCCCAGTGCTCACATTCTAGTTCAGGATTCCCAAAGAGTAATCTACAAAACGCTAGTCTATAGAGAGTTGGTAGTTAATAGGAAAAAAAAAAAAAAAAGGTCTGCTTTTACATATTGGAAAACTCTTGCTTGAGTGAAATTAGGTACATTTCCTTATAGCAGGTCTTCACAGTGTTTGGTAGGGCTACTGTAACAATGTACCACACACTGGGTGGTTTAAACAGTACAAGTAGGTTGTCTTACAATTCTAGATGCTGAAAGTCCAGGGTCAAGGTGTCAGCAGGGTTGACCCTTTCTAAGGGTCATGAAGTCTATTCCTGTCCCCCCTCCTTGGTTTGTAGATAATTCACTTGGCATTTCTCATATACATTCATGCCTCTGCACAAACTCCCCTTTATATAAAAACATCAGTCAGATTGGATTAGGGACTACACTCAACTCTAGTATGATCTCACATTCACTAATTACATCTGCAATGACCCTATTTCCAAATAAGTCACATTCTGAAGTATCAAGGGTCACCTAGTATATGTGAATTTTGGGGAGAGACACAATTCAGCCCATAGTAATGAACCTGGATCTTGAAAAATCAAATTCTAGGGTAAACTATGGATTTTAGTTAATCATGATGCATCAGTATTAGTTCCTCGATATAACAAATACACCACAATGATGTAAAGATTTTAATCATAGGATAAACTGTATGAGAAGGGAGAAATATATGTCAACTGTGCTTTTTGATTTTTTTTTGGTAAACTGTTCCTAATAGTTCATTAAGTTTTTTTGAAGGATAAATTCTATATAGGCAGAAAAGAAGGTTCCTTTACTGGCTACACATTCCCAAAGCCTCCAGGAACCTTGAGAACTGCCCCTCCTTGAGGTCTCCTGTTGCTTGCCTTGCTGGGCTCCTGTCTGACTGACCATCCTCAGTCTTTGGGCCTAATCAGTCTCACTGGCAATGGAAGGCTTGGGTTACCATTGGATCTGATGTGTTTGTTCCCTTCTTGTCCCCCGGTTCTTGTTCTCACTGAACCCTCACTGACCACCTATCAGCCTCTCTGCTGAGGCCTGACCTCCCTGTCCCCTGACCTGATCCTCTGCCGCTGTCTCCCATCTGGTTACCAGGGAGGCACTGATGAGGTTGGCTTGTTGCCCTCCAAGAGGAGCCCAACAATCGTGTCATCTCAGTGCCATATGGATTTAACTTTGGATCATGCTTTTGTTCTTCATTTTTTCCTCTTCAACAGTGTAGCGGTAAACACAAGACGAAAAAAGACAAATGAATGCCTTTTCTTCCCATAAAGATCTTGTTTAGCATCTCAGATTTACCATCCTGGAACTATTACAATAACCACCTGAGTTGATCTCAGCTGGGATAGTTCAGAAAGGTGGTCCTGAGAACAGTGAGAATTTATGGGGTGATTTAGAAAGAGAGAGATTTAGAAACGTTGAGTGTTCCTGGTAGATTTGGGAGCACAGGTGTACCGTCTTCAATTTGGAAACAACTGCAAGAAATGCTGTCCAACTCTGTACATTAGGTGATGCATGGGGCAGCTCCTAAATTAGCTCAAAGTAAATGGGCCTTAATTGGTGTTTGGAGAGGTGAGGAGGGGTAAGACTTTTCTACCTTTTTCTCTGAAGGAAATCACCCTGATGTCTCAAAAAAAAAAAATCACAGGGATGAATTAATGGCTTTGTTTTGTTGTTTGTTTTGTTGGGTGTGTTTTTCCCCAAACAATAGAAATAAACTCCAACCAATTTAAGCAAGGAAAGAGGAATGGGTGGCAGATGCACAGGAATGTCAAGCGGAAAGGAGAGGCAGAAACGGAAGCAGGCTCCTGGAGAGGTCTCACGGTTCCCGTGGCTGATCTAGTCTGCCTGATTGCATACCCCTTTTCCTCTTTCCGTAAGGTGGACATCTGTTGCCTCCTTCTATTGTCTAAGTATGCAGAAGATAATCTTTCAGCCACAAGAAGCTGTTATGAATCCTTTTTCCTCACCTAAGTCTAGGAAGAAGTAATCTATGTGGTGCAGTGTCCATCTGAGTTCTGGAATACTGTGGCCAAGCGGCAGGGAGCAGAGATACATGGTACAAACTGTCCTACTTCTACCTCTGCCCTCTCCATGGTGGAGGAGCCTGGGAAGGGTGTGGAAGTGAGGTGATCCTCAGAGAAGGGGAATTGTTGATGGGTGGCCTGTTATTCTCCAAAGACACCACAAAGTGGATGTATTTGTCATTCATTACAGATTTATTGAACCACTACTATGACAGCACAGTACTGCAAGTATTAAGGACAGTCCTGCCTTTTAGAAATTGGGGCTGTAGCTGGGGAACAAAATACATATGTATGAAATTATTCAGAAACATGCAAATAGAACCTGATTTAGTAAATTGTCACCTAGTGCCTACTACTTGCAAGATACTGGAGGATGCCAGGGAGCAAGAGTACTAATAACTAGCATTCCTCTTCCTTGCCCAAGTTCTAAACCAATGAAGAAATAAGACAAAGCAAATAGAGTTCAAAGTACTACTTGAATTACCAACAAATGCTAAGTTTTTCTGCAAGTAAGAGGGCTTCCTTTTACTAAATACCATTCTACACACCTGGTTTACCCATCTCTACTCATAGAATGGTATTCTGAGCTTCATTTATTAAACACCTGTTATGTGCCAGTCACTGCTCTACACATGGAGCTGCAGCAGCGAACAAAGTAAGTCTCTGCCCTTATGAATTTCACTTTCTAGTGGGGAAGAGGGAACACACACACAACTAGTTGAACAGTGATACCTACATCCATATTTGTGTGCTAGAGCCATGATAATAGTGTACCATGGACTGAATGGCTTAAAAAGCAAAAATTTATTTCCATATAGTTCTGGAGGCTGGAAGTCTGAGATCAAGGTGTCATCAGGGTTGAGTTCTCCCCAGGGGCTGCAGAGAAGGATCTGTCCTGTTTTTCTGTCCTTGGCCCACAAGTGACTGTTTTCTTCCTGTGTCTTCACAGAGTGCCCCCTCTGGACATGCAACAGTGTCTTAATCTCTTTCTTCCTTAAGGACTCCAATCATGTTGGAATAGGACTTATCCAAATGACACTACTTTAACTTAATCACTCTTCTAAGTATCCTATTTCAAAACAGGAAATATTTTCAAATACTGGGGGTTAGGACTTAAACATATGAATGGGATGGGGGTGCTGAATTCATTGAGTTACATAATCTTGATTGATAGAGCAATTTTTAAGGAAGGATTAGAGAAGACATTTCAGTAAATTTGTTTTAATGGAAGTGTGAGCTTAATCAGAACTGGTGGTCTTGAAGCCTTTCCAGGTGAGACACCAGGAGCAGGAATTAGAACCTGGAAACATGTGTGAAACATGTTCATGCAAAGTGCAGAAGTAGATCTGGATGATGCAGGGGAATTTTTTCCACTAGCCACAGAAATTAAGGTCATTTGCAAAAAGTGCACTCAGTATGAAGTTTGGAATTAGAAATTTATCTGGAGACAGCTAGCCGCAGAGTACTTTAATGCCTCTGAGAAATGGGAGGAACATGGTCTCTTAGGAAGAAGAATCTAAACTCTGTATGTAAAATGAGGACTGGGACAAATGGAGGCCAGGAGACCATGCAGGAAGCTATTAAAGGGTCCCAGCATGTGGTCATAAAGACCTGGTTTAGAAAGCAATTGGAGGGAGAAAAATAGAAAACTAAAGATAATTTCAAAAGAAGAGTCAATGGAGTCAAAGTCAGCATTGAAATCTCTTAGTTACATGGAATAAGTCACACTCATTAAACTGCCTGGAAATGGTAACCTAGAGGAGAGCTATGTCCATATCTATTGTTCATCAGATGTGGCAATTAGAATGCATGAGGTGCAAACAAACATAGACTGGAAAAGTTAGGAGGTTTCTGGTTTCAAGGATGGCAACTTTCTGGTCATGCTAGCAAGTGGAATTTCATTGCTTCAGATTAAGTCAATTTTCTCTTATTCATTCCTTCAGTGTAGAAAAGTAATTCTCTTTCTGTGTGTGTGCGGTACTGAGTGTTCAACCTGTGCTAAGCAGGTGCTCTACCAGTGAGCCTCACCTCCGGACTTTTGTTATTTTTATTTTATGACAGGGTCTAGCTAAATTGCCAAGGCTGGGCTTAAATTTGCAATCCTTCTGCCTCAGCCTTCTAGAGTGTAGGGATTATAGGTGTGCACCACCATGCCAATTTAGAAAAATAATTATTTTTGTCATCATACTGCATCATCTATTACATAGCCAATAGTCATCTCAGGGTATGTAAATTGAACTTACTTAAAATGAAGTAAAACTAAATACTCCATGTGATGGTTTAGATCTAAAATATCCCACAAAAGTCTCATGTGTTCAGAGGTGGGGTTTATGAAAGGTGATTAGGTTATGGTGATGCTATACTTAGGAGTGTATTCATTCATTGATAGGTTCATGGCTGAATCTGCTATTAGGAGGTGGGTACTGACTGGAGGTTGGGGAGTGACCCAGAAGGGTATATTCTTGTCCATGGTTCCTCCCATCTCTGTCACTGTCTCTCTGTCTGTCTTTCACTCTCCTTCCTGGATGTAATGAGATGAACAGCTCTCCTCCACTATACCCCTCTGCCGTGCTATTTCTGCCTTGGAGCCTGCTAACTATGGACTGAATCCTCTGGCACCATGAGCCAAAATAAATCTCTCTTTGAGGTTATGGATGTTCAGTATGTTTTGTCAAGGTTAGAAAAGTGACTAAATGTATTCAGTTTCTCTATTATTTCTCTATTCACTAAATTTAATTGCTTGTTCTGCACTGTAACTAGAAGCTACCTTCCTGTGTAGCACAGGTACAGAACCCTTATATCATCAGAAAAAGTTCTAGTGAATGGTACTGTTATAGAAAGTATGGCCTCCTTTCTTAAAGCCCTAATGTAGTTGTATTTGTTGAAAGTGTACAATTTTCATTTGTAAGGAACATAAATACACTCAAAGTGGAGAAACAGAGAGAGAGAGAGAGAGAGAGAGAGAGAGAGAGAGAGAGAGAGAGACAAAGACAGAGACAGAGAGAGAGACAAGAAAGGAAGGCAGTGTGAGCCTTACTAGGATATCCTACAGGATCAGGATAGTTGGAAGAATCACGGGAAGCTCCAAGAACTGCAGCAGAAGGTCTTTCCTCTATGAAGCCACCGACAGTCTCCAATTTCCATATTTTTTCTGTTCTTAAAAAATAAGAAAGGGGACTGATTGGTCCATGTTGAGTCAAGGGTTTACTTAATCAAATGAGGCTGGTGAGGAGGTGATAACTGGGTCTTTGAGGACAAAGTGGCCCTAGGTAACCTATCCAAGAGTCTTCCCAATGATCTTAAAGAGTAAGGATTGACCGTCAGCAACACTACCTCATCAGTAGCAGTCCACTGTCCTGTGTAAGGTGTCTCTTCAGTGTGTGATCTAGAACTTTCCATCCTACAACAGCATTGTTTGTGCTTTGAGCTTTACTTTTCTTAGGGTACAAGCTACAAATATAATTCTCTTTACTCATTTCACAAAATGAGCACTTACTGGTGCTCAGGTGCTGGTAGGGATGCTATGAGAGATACAAAAGGCAGTAAGAGCTGTCTTGTTATAAATATACGTGACCTTTCATACACACTTGTTATCCCAAACACAGCAACCTGACAACCGAAGGGAGGCTGGCTTCACTGAGTATTTGCTTCTTTTACTTTAACAACATTAATACATACTTTTTAACTTGTTGCTGACTCACCATTATGAAAAACTTAAAAAGAAAAACAGCCCTCAAACCTGAGACCCTGCCTTCAAATCAATCGACTCATTTTCTTTAACGAACTTTTCTTGCCATTTCAGGTCTGATGGCATCTTTGCCATCCTACTTGAGAAAAATCCTGTAATTTTCCACTTTCATGAGAAAGTTTTCCAATTTCAATCTTTTACATTTCATTTAAGTCGGTGTACGTATACCTCAATCATCCCTTAACACGGAGCTCTGTGATTGTAGCTCAATTCCACAGAAAGACCTCAAATCCCTTTAAGATATGCTATCTACCATAAAGAGGCCACTTCATTTCGGAGGACTCAGTTTAGATTAAACTCTCTCTTACATTAAATTAAAAAATGTAACACAAGTGAATAATTAAAATGATGGCTTTTGTGGTTAAAAAATTAAATCACTAATGATTCCAGAATTAATAATCAGGAAGCGAAGGGTGGAGGATATGGGGGAGGTGACAGCAAGAATGAATCTTCTGGCCAAGAAAACAGTGAAGATTTTAATTTGGCGTTGTCTGCCTCTCAGCTCTCCACTCACAGTGCACATCCATCAAGCTCCTGATGAATATGAAGGACCACAGTTTATCATGCCGCCAGAGAGCTGAGTAAGGGTAACAGTAGATTTTGAGAAGGTGGAAGGAAATGGCAGATGATCCTATGGCAAATCCTCACTGTTCCTTGCCTTCTTCCCT
>RJWM01011156.1:0-60741 GCA_004363535.1 Dasyprocta punctata | reverse complement strand
TTTATTTTGGTTGTGGTTAATTGGGGTTCTGTATGCCTCAGTTACCGGTATTTCAGATTCTCTTCCCATGTTTGGAAAGTTTTCTGCTATTATTTCTGTGAATAGTCTTCGCAGGTCATTAGTATTGACCCCTGCTTTTTCATTTATGCCTATTAATCTTATGTTATTTCTCTTGGCATCATCTTGCAGCTGTTGAATTATTGTTTCTTGGTTCCTTACTATTTTTAGGAGATCTTTTCTTTCATGGCCATGATCTCCCATGTTGTCTTCAAGATCTGAGATTCTGTCTTCAGCTTCATTTAAGCGGTTTTTCAAACTTTCCATGGAGTTTTTCATTTCTTGCATTTCCCTTTGCATCTGTTTCATGCATTCTGTTTGTGTCTTATATTGTTCATTCAAGGTTTCGATCATTTTCTTAAGTTCTTTTTTTTATCTTGCTCTTCTTTAGAGACACATAACATTTCTTTAATAATGATTCTCATTTCATTTTTTAGCTGAGAGAATATTTCTGATTTGAATTTCTCTATAGCTTCATCAAACTGTTTATTTCATTTTCTATCATTTCAGAAAGTCCATTTGTGTGACTCCCACTGTCTTCCATTTCAGTGTCTCTTGGGTTTGTTCTTTGTGGGCTGGGGGACTGAGACTGCCTCTTTGTCTTTCATTTTGTCATTTTCTTCTATGACCTATGTGGCTCTGTGTCCTGGGAGGCTGGCTGGGCATTCCCCTGAGGGTCACACTGATTCTTAGGTTGCGCTGAATCTGGGGACCCGGTAGAGCTGGGTCCTGCGTGCAGCAAGGGAGGGTGGCCTCCTGGGGCATGCAGGTGGAGCCTCCGCCTTAACTGGGTGGGGGCCAACGCCTCCCAGTCCCAGGGATTTAGGCAGAGTATACCCTGGAGTGACACCACCTGGACCCTGGGTCTATCTGCAAGTTCAGATCAACAGTTGTGCCAGGGCAAACCTGGGCGAGTCCCAGGCCTACAGTGCCGAGAGCCTCTTCATATGTTTTAGATAGAAGTCCTATATCTGATGGACAGTTGACTAAGATATTTTCCCAATTCATGGGTTTTCTTTTCACTCTGTTGGAGATTTCTTTTGACATGCAAAAACTTTTTAATAAGGTGAGATCCCAGTGTTGATTCCTGAGTGTATCTCCCGTACAGGTTGATTTTGGTTCATGAAGTCTCTGCCTACTCCTACGTCATCAAGATTTTTACCTACTTTGTCTTCTAGCAGATTTAGTGTCTCTGTTTTAATATTCAGATCTTTGATCCATTTTGACTTTAATTTAGTGCATGGTGATAGACATGAATCTAGTTTTAGTTTTTGGCATATGGAAAGCCAGTTTTTCTAGCACCACTTATTAAAGAGGCTATCTTTCTTCCAGTGAACATGTTGGCCCCTTTGTCAAAGATGAGGTTGCTGAGTGTGTTTGTAGTTGTGGCTGTATCTTCTACTCTATTCCATTGATCTTTAGGTCTGTTTTTATTCCCGTACCATGCTGATTTCATCACAGCTTTGTAATATAATTTCAGGTTGGGGATTGTGACATCTCCTGCCTTACCTTTGTTGCCCAGAATTGGCTTTGCTATTCTAGATCTCTTCTGGTTCCAGATGAATTTTAGGGATGATTTCTCTAACTCTGCAAGTGGAATTTTGATTGGGATTGCATTCAATCTGTGTAACAATTTTGGGAGAATGGCCATTTTTACAATGTTTGTTCTTCCTATCCATGAACAGAGAATATCTTTCCATTTTCTGAAATCCTCTTTGATTTCCTTTTTCAGAGTAATGTAATTTTCACTGTATAGATCTTTTACATCCTTTGTTAGATTGATTCCTAAGTATTTCATGTTTTTGGATGCTATAGTGAAGGGTGTATGCCTCACTTATTTGTATATCAGATTCTCTTCCCATGTTTGGAAATTATTTCTGCAAATAGTCTTTGCAGGTCATGTAGTATTGACCCCTTCTTTTTCATTTACACCTATCAATCTTATGTTGTTTCTCTTTGCATCATCTTGCAGCTGTTGAATTGTTGTTTCCTGGTTCCTTGTTATTTTTAAGGGATCTTTTCTTTCATGATAGTAAACTTCCATGCTGCCTTCAAGGTCTGAGAGTCTATCTTCAGCTTCATTCAAGAGGTTTTGCCAACTTTCAATGGAATTTTTAATTTCTTGAATATTCCTTTGTATCTGTTTCATGCATTTTAATTCTGTCTTATATTGTTCATTCAAAGTGTCTATCATTTTCTTATGGTCTTCTATTTTTTTAATCTTGATCTTCTTTAGATACACACAGCATTTCTTTCATAATGTTTGTCATTTCATTTTTTATCTGAGAGATTATTTCTGATCTGGTTTCCTCTATGGCTTCATGGAGTTGTTTCTTTACTTCAGTTGCTATCATTTCAGAAAGTTCCACTGTACGATTTCCTGTGTCTTCCACTTCAGTGTCTCTTGGCTTTGTTCTTGGTGGACTGGAGGACTGAGAGTACACCTTGCTCTTTTGTTTTGTCATCTTCCTGTGGGATCTGTGTGACTGACCAGGTAGCCCTGCAATGGATTGCACTGGAATGCTGTGCTGGGTAGAGCATCAATCCTCCAATATGCCCATGGCTTGCTGGGGCTCACCCACAAACTCTGGCACTGGAGCCTTGTGCTCTGTGGCCTGTGAGGCTGGCTGTGTGTTCTCCTGATGTGCTTTGTTGGGTTGCTGTGGGTCCCTGGGCTGGACAAAGCTTGTATCCTCCCTGCAGGTAGCAGCGGCACACCCCTGGAGCTTGTCACCGGTGCCTAGAACCTGGCTGGGTGGAGTTCAGAGCCTTCACAACTGAGGTGGCTAGCAGAGATACACTCCCACGGTGTGGCACCACTGGGACCTTGCTTCTGGCTGCGAGGAGTTCAGAGCCTCTTGAGCACCCAAGTCCATCATATTGATATATAAAAATGAAAGCCTATTTTACTTTATGTCCAGGATTGTTTAGTGTAGCTTCTATGTTGGCTTCATGAAAAACTATTCTTTGGTACATATATGGAAATATCAGCTATGAATCCTATTGCCTGTGTAAGTGCAGAATTTTGACTTTATAGTAGATACTTTTTAAAAACTAGTCTGACTCAATTTTAAGGTTAAAATGGATATTTATATGTAAATAATTAGAGATGCTTGTGTCCTGGCAGGTTATTTTCATTTTGTCCCAATACAGCGGTAATAATCTTATACTTTTTCTAGATTCAGTTAGGTTTATTTTCTAAAGTGACATACCTTAGAAAGCAAGTTAAAAGTGTTGGAGGACATAAACTTGTTAAGAGAACTTTAACATAAACTTGTTAAGAGAACTTTAGTAGGGGCCCAGTTTTTTCCCCAGTGTACCTTGGGGAGCAGAGCCCATCTCCTCCTGAAGTGGGCCCACCCCTCCCTCATCTCCAGGGTGCCAGAGAGCATCATTTTTCAGTGCCCAAGGAGAGAAGCCAGAGTTCCTGACTGTGGACTATCAGAGCGGATTTGGGCCAAGAAAATCCTTGAGAAAAACACCAGCTTTTCTTCAACTCTACACCAGTTACCATTCTCTGGTGTATTCCTGAACATGCAAACCCCACTATTGAATGCACAGGTCAAGTAACTGCAATGTTTTGTGTCCAAATTTTCAGTTTATCCTTTGGCTTTCTAGGGCTTTCTCTTTTGTACAACCAGAGATTTGGACTGCTATCTACAGAGACCTTGCCATCTCCAGGACTCTATTAATACAAATCAAAAGAATAAGAGGCTGAATTTGGCATTATTTGAGAATGAAATTTGTCATTTACTGAAAAATCATAGTGTCATGATCATACACACAGTTTTAGAAGAATTTTATTACACTTGAGTACCTGCTGTTTATAACATCAGCAAAGCCTCCAGAAAATGTCCACTATTCTATCTTTAAAATACAAAGCACCATAATTTCTTCAAATCCAAACTACTCACCATTCTTTGGTGTGTAACTGAACATGCAAACCCCACTGTTGTATATACAAATTAAGTAACTATGATGCTCTGTGTCCCATTTGCATTTGAAAAGACACAGCTACAAGTGTAGTTTTGCAAATGTGGCATTAGAGCCTAGTTTTAGAGAGTGGATCAGGATTTCTCCAGTTAATTGCAGGGATGGTTATTTGGGGTTTTGTTTTAGTTAAAAGAGTGTATAGTACCTATTTTTTAAATGAAATAATGCTGCAACCTTAGTACTTTGGCTTGTCAAATCCAGTTTCGTACTCCTCAATGCAACTTCTGTTCTTGACTTGGGGTAGAATTTGGTAAATGTTTTTATTTCTAACCAAGTATTCTGAGCAAGGGGTGATTTTATAACCTTGAATATTTGCTCTTTTGAGGTTAGCAGGCCACCCATAGCTTGTTTTTTCTACTTATTTAAAAATTGAAAATTTAACTAATTAAACAAATATTCCAGCAGTGTCTGATGCACAGCAGTATTGTCAGGAAGGCGGGCAGTACACCCACTAGGCGTTCCCTCGATCTCAGGTCTCCTTCTGGCACTCAAAAATGGAATGTGATGCTGGTGAGTGTGCAGTTTATCAGCCAGGGTATTTGAACAGAGACAGGGCTTAATAAATAATTGTTTAAAGAAACCAGACCTTACATTTTAGAAAGCCCAAGATGTTGGAAAAAACATTCTAGGTAATTTCTGTAAATGAGGGGAAAGACCCAGAGATAAAGCTGTTGAAACCGATTTGTATTTTGACACTCATTTTTCACAGAAGCTATGTGGGAGATTACTTTAGCTGAAAAGTTATCAGATTATCAGTAAAATCTTGACAGGACATTCCACCCCTTTTGTCTCCCACAATGTATATTGATTGGAACTGTATACTCTTACTGGAAATTTAAGAATTTAGCTATCTGGTCAAATTAATGAAAGAAAAAGATTCCTTTCAATTTCAAGCTATATTTGCCCACTTTAGTGAGATGGTGGCCAAACAAACTTTCTGCTAGAGCTGCATCAGAACGGTAGGGGCTTCCGTCTTCCCTCCTTTGCCCTAACCCCCAAAGCCAACCAGGGAATAATTTGTCCAAATGAAAAGGCCCTTTCAGGCACTGAAGGGCTTAACAAATTGTATTTGAGAGAATAAAAGCGAACTACAAGTTGGCTTTTAACAATGGGAAAATCATGAGTTCACATGCCAACATATTAATAAGATTAGTTTTA
The DNA here is from genome assembly GCA_004363535.1 of Dasyprocta punctata. NCBI lineage: Eukaryota > Metazoa > Chordata > Mammalia > Rodentia > Dasyproctidae > Dasyprocta > Dasyprocta punctata. The sequence goes on along the minus strand of RJWM01011156.1, from coordinate 55,533 downwards.
TTAGAAAATGTAATCAGGCAGATGGAGGCACTACAAATGGTTCCCTTTAGCTAAAAAAATATTGGTTAGCTATTGAAACATATTTGTACAAAGATGCATTGAAATCTTTAAAACAATTCCACACCACTTTCACTTTTTGAGATAAAGGGGGAAATTGCTTTAAATTGTCTACTCCTGTAACTTTTAAGTAGCTTCAAATGTAATAAATTAAAGTGTTTGAAGATTTTAGGAATGTCCTGATTAAAGTGTTTTTGTTTGATTATAGATAAGTATCTGCTTGTTTGTAATTGTCACATATTGGTAGATATGGCTTGATTAGTTACAAAAAATGCTGCTGCATTGGTATAATCTGAAAACACTCAGCAAAAAATCACAGCACTTATGAAAAGGGATTCTTCTAAGCAATAAATTTAATTTGTCCTTTCAAAAGATGGTCACTGTTTTGTTGTTATTATGTGTGATGATGTAATTAATTTGAGTTAGAAAGATATTTTATAATAATGGTGACAATATAGTCAAGTACGCATGACTAAAACAACAATGCAGTATGAAAATATGTTTTATAATTGAAAGGCTAAGATATTGTTCTTCTTTTACTGTCACTGTGTGGAAGATGACAGCTCAGATGCCTTTTGTCTGCCTCTCCTACCCCTTCCAGTGTCTCTGGGCACCTCGTGTCTCAGAATCCTTTACTGTTGACTTAATGAGGAACTCACACAAAGATACGAGAGTGTAGCAGATTAGCTTTACCAAGACATTGCATTTAAAGGAAGATACTTGGAAAAAAAGGCTTAAAGTAAATGTATCTCAAGGTGGTATGTTGGTCAGGTAGAGGCCATGAGTGTCCTTCAAATGCCAAGATTTCCTCTTTTTAAAGAGCTCTACTTATTTATGTCTAGTCAGATCACTCAATGGCTAGAACGACATTGTGCTTTCAGAACTTGAACTCTGTTACATGAAAGTTTGCGTTTAACTCAAAGAGCAGCAGCACATTAACTCTGCATTTCCAGTCACTTGACAGGAGCCAAGAGGGGATGTAGTCAACCTTTCAGCTTGGAAGAAAGGAAGCTGCCAGGCCACTGCAGTATTCTTGGCCACTGCACTAAGAGAGGACTCTGGTGTTGGATGCTGATAGCAGCCACATGTTTTTAAAGTCTTAGGGCAGAGTTCTGGTTCATAGGCACAGCCATTGATTTTGATATCCATGTGGGTAGATGTAGTTAAGTAGTCCAAGGTAGTGGTTCAATAATTGATGGGCATTAAAACAACTGATGACCCCAGGGCATCTCACCTTGTGCGTCAGACTTTAATCTGTTAAATGGGGAACACCACATCAAGTTACTCTAGAAAGTTAGGAAAAGTGATTGGAAAAGGGTTTTATAATCTTAACTATATTAAGTGGTAGTATCCTCCCTTTCCCCAAATAGCTCCAACCTCTGAGAGCAGAACATCCATCTTCAAAGCCCCACGAGCAGTGGATGGTAGTTTTGAATGACATCCTCCCTGGGGTCCAGCCAATTGTTAAAAGAGATGACCTAGAATAACATACTGCTGAGGACTCAATCTTCTTACTGGTTATGAAATTTGCAAATAGTTTTTACTTTAGGAAATTATTTTGGCTTAGTCTTTAAATTCTGATATTCCCTGCATTGTCCAGGCCAACCTCAAACTCTTGACCTCAAGTAATCCTTTTGCCTCAGCCTTTTGAGTAGCTGGGACTACAAATTCATGTTATGGTTCCTAGCTTACTTTTGTTTTATTATTTATTTATTTATATAATATATATTTATATATTTATTGTGGGGCAGGGCTCAAACCCAGAGTTAGGCAAATACTCTAGCTCTGATCTAAACCCTTATTTTAAGTATAGCTATAACAACCCTTTCAATCTCTCCCCGCAGCATATAGAACATTAGTATTAGCCAAATCCTAGGGAAACAAGCGTACCTATGATATGGTTTGCACATCAAGGAGCATGTGTATTGGCAGGGTACCCATGTATACAAAAGTGATGAATGAAATAATACAAGTTTTCACTAAGCTCCCTTGAAGAAGAGTGGAGGAACAGGGTGGTTCAGAGATAGCTTTGACAAGAGCAAGTTTGAGTGACTCACAGAAGGTTGATGTATCTGTTAGGGTCCTGGGAGGATATAGAAGATGCACTTAAAGAAAATGGAAGAGACTCTAATAAAAGCACTGGTTGCAGAGGTATGTGTGTAGTTAAAGAATACCAGTAAAGAATGGCAGGGAGCTCTAGGTCTTGAAAAAGTATGAAGCGTTATCTTTCCTAGACTGGAAGGAGCAAGAGGATGGAGAGGTTACCAAACCAGCAAGTCCCGTGGCACAGAGAGGAGCCCTCTGTGGCCTCCATGGAGAGCACACCCTGACACTGACTTTGATCCCCTTCCACTCTCCGTATCCTCCTTTGGCATTTTCTCCCTTTTCCTCCCTTATACTTTCATCACTACCTAGTAGAGCATTTCCGGGTGCCTGCTGCCAGCACCTAGTATACACATACGCTTTTCCTGTTGGGTTTTGATTTGTTCATCTTCCCACCTCAACATCTTTCCTTTGCAGGGACACAGACTCCTGGGAAGACAGGCTGGCACATGTCTTGTGGGAGTTGGGTCACTAACTTTACAGAGGCCAGATGCTAGTGGTATGTCAAGACCAAGGACAGATATCACTCACTGGCTCATCTGAAAGCCAGGGACAATTAATGTCATCATGCGTGTGCCTTCTCTACTAAACCTTGGCGTGTGATGGGTGATGAGAAGCACCTATAAATGACATATGTGACATGCATTCAGAGGGCAAATATATCAGATATCTGAATTCCTTGTGTGAGCATTGGGGAATTAAAATATCATTCCTTGTGCTCCACGTGCACTAAGTTTCAAAGTGGAGCCCACACAGTCCTCTTTGTTGCTCCCCCAAGGAACCCCTGGGTGGCTTTCCTTACTGGGGCTTCTCATGCTAATGGATTCCATGTGCCAGCCCAAGGTCCTGCACTCAACTTCCACTGCCAATCTAGCCATTATGGGAACTAAATGAGGGTTTGCGACTTTATGTAATGGTCTCCCGAAGACAGATTTTAAGAGGCCATTCTATTCTAGGTCATGAGAGAGAAAAACATCTCCTCTCTGCAGGCAGATTTTCTCTAGGCTGTAAGATATGTTAATTTGATAGTCCAGGGTATTGCTAAAAGGATGGAACTGAGGCCAGGATGGAGATGGTTGTTTGGACACTTAGGACAAACTCCCACCAGCCCAAGTAAGTTATAACTTTAATTTAGGGAGAAAGTCAGCCAGAAAAACAAGATAGCAAAGTTTTAACCAAGTACAGAGCCATAGGTGGAGATTTGCTGCCTGACTGTAAGTTATTTACTGTTTGCATTTTCTCAGAGGTCAACCAGGATGAGTGTGAAGCTGCTCAGTTAAAATCTCTTCTCTCAAGCTAAAATAAGTCAGTAAGCAGTCCAGTTTGAATTCCATAAAGACTGGCCCAGGTTAGAAGAGCTGACGCTGGTGTGCCTGTCAGTAAGGGCGAGGCCCTCTTGTTTGGTGTGGAGGAGGTGGTGATTTCACTTGGTACATGGCAGTTGCTATCATTGCCCTAAACTGTAGACTTTTAATTTGATGATTTAAAAGGAAACTGAATGAAGACAGTGACTGTTACGGCTGGTATTGAGATGTCCCTCCACAGCCTCAAGCGTTCACAGGGGAGGCTTTTCAGAGCTAATTGAATCTAGTGTGTGTGATACTTGGATTAATGGTGTGTGTACTAATTTGGTTCATGATTGGAATTAGTATAATTCTGGGTGTGGCTGAGTGGATTTCCTGAAGACAGAAGTCCTATTTGGTGTGGGTAGCACAACCCAAAACGTTTGTAGCCTGGATGGGGTAAAAGGGAAAGGCAAGCTGGCTCCTTGTTGCTTTGCTGCCTCCTGCCTGCCCTGCCATGAACTGTTTCTCCTCTATGATGCCCCTGTGCCATGCCACCATGTCTTGGAGCCAGCTGAATATGAACTGAAACCTCTACAAACTGGAAGGTGAAAATAAACCTTTCCTCCTTTAACTTGGGGTGTCAGATATTTTGTCTTAGCAATGGGAAATGTAATCAAGACAGTTACTGTAGTTTTAAAGGGTAAAATTCATTTGTGAAATATTCATCAAATGCAGACTATTCTTTGATCATTGGGCTGCTCACACAGTATTCTCAACACTTTTGCTATCTGTAATCTCCAGTGGATGAAGAAAGCTGGAGAGATTTTATTTTCAGGATCTTACTGCACAAGATACTACTGCCATTTGTTAGCTAAAAAGGAAGGAAGTGAAGGTACAAATGCATTTCTTCTCTTACCTGCTCTCCATTGAAATTTGGCTTTTCCCTTCTGCCCTTCAACTGAATGAGAGATTAAAGGGCATTTTTTTTCAAAGGACTCTTGAGGAATTCTGCTCAACCTTCTCAGCTTCCCTCATTTACACTGAGAACTACTGGTTTGTGTAATGAAGATAGAACTACCATGAGATGTGCTTGAGTTCATGCAGATACCACAAGCAAATCTCTGGGCCAGCTTAGTTTTGCATTGAATTTTGGTAGCTTCCCTCAAGCTGTTTCTGTCTGAAAGCTTTACAGACTGTCCTCGATATCCAGGGATTCCCACTGGACAGGTCAGTCTAACTTTACACAACAACCAACGCATGCAGTATTCTTTACTTTCTTGTTTGGAACGCAGTATTGAGATCTCATTGAAACATGAATTTGCCTTCCCAGAGAGCAATGAGAAAAATATTATTTACTATCTCAGATAGGAATCGTGTCAGGAATGCCAACTCTTTATGCTTAGTTAAAAAAAATAACTATTTCCCCCATGATAGAGGTCTTTAAAGAAGTGAATTAGGAAATGTGGCTGGCATGTGCTATCAGAGCAGAAGGCCATTCATGGGGGTCCATGTGATGATTTTCATGGACCCAGCCCACCCAAGTGTCCATATGGAGTTGTGGTGCTGTCTGGTAGACACTGTAAAGTGTTCTACTTTTAATTCAGTTTGTTTAGCGTCTAGCAGGAGCATGGCTGCACTTAGGAATTTAATTAAGACTTAGGGTTAGAGATGGTAAGGAAGGACTTTCTGACTAAAAAGGTTGCTAAATGCTGAACAAGTTTCGTAGGCGGGGGGAGTCCTAGTTTCTGTGATTGGTAACAATAGCGCGATCTGTGTCAGTCAGGACTTTGAGGTTCAAGTGCTGTTCAGTCCAGAAGCAAAGGGACAGACTAAATGACCTGGATCCTTTCAGCTCAGAGGTCCAGTGGAGAGTGCTCCTAAGACAACTTAATACTGTTTTTTTCCCCTCATTTTCTCCCCCTTAATTTGCACTTCCAGTTTTCAGGGTCTGTAATGTGCTAACGGGCTTTCCTCCTATTAAAAAAACATGTGTGAATGTGAGAAAGTTCTCCTCTAGAAAAGATGTTCCCTAGGGTTTTGCTTTCTGGCCTGAGGCCCTATGAGGTAGGTGTTGAAACCTCCTCCACAGCAGAGTGGGATGGCAGTGAGTCTCCTCAGGGCCTGCAACTCTCCTGCTAATTTTGGCAAGAAAGGGAGACACTCAGCTACTTTGAAAGAAGAGAAGAGAAGTGTTGTGATCCATTTGCAAATCAAGATGGAATGAGTTTGAGACCTGGGCTTGTGTTCAGAGCCATCTATGCTCTTCTATCATGGCACCTGTTAGAACAAAATAATAATCATTCCTCCCATCCTGGATTGTAGAAGACATGCTGAGGAGGAAGGAAGGGGAAGATCCAGACAGGGGGTGGTGCTGACCTGGATGTCCACTGCTTCAGGTGGCTCTGGGTTAGGATTCTGAGAAGGGGACAAGAGGAGAAGGAAGAGAGGTGGACAGGTGAGGCTCAGCACCTTGTCCTTGATCGTTTTAGTAGGGTCATCCTAAGTGCACCAGGAACAAGGGGCTTCAGAACATGACACGCAAGAGCAAAGTGCAGGAAGACCGAGGGAGTTGTCACTTTTGGTTGTTAAGTATGGCAGGGATTAAACAAGAGTTTTTCTAAGGCACCTACATCTCTCCTACTTCACAACTCTGATTCTGTGGCTTCTCTCAGTAACAAGGTGGTTACAATTATCAGTGAGAAGATAGAGCTTTTTTTTTTTTTTTTTTTTTTTTTTCGGCACCAGGGATTGAACTCACAACCTCGCGCCTGCCAGGGCAGGCGCTTGAGGCACTGAGCCAAACTCCCGGCCCTGGTTTTTTGAGGCAGGGTCGCACTATGTAGCTCAGGCCGGCCTTATGCTCGCGTTGTAGCCCAAGCCGGCCTCGAACTCACAACGCTCTGCCTACCTCAGCCTCCTGAGTGCTGGGAAAGATAGAGCTTTTGAAAAAACCTTACTGTGACTTGAGCATTATAAGTTAAAATATACTTACTAAAATTCACGAGCATGAATGCTTTCTCAAGCCATGCTGACTTCATGGCCTAGTTGAAAATTTCATATTCCTTCAGAAAATTGAATTAGCATGGCAGAAAATTGTGTTTGACTAGTAGATGTTATTTCTGCATCATTCTTCACTTAAGAAAATGACTCTGAGATGTGAGATTGACAGCTAAGAGTAAGACACAATTTCTATCAGGTACTTTGCTGGTCCCAGGAACTGTCTCAGGTGTTTTACATGCACTAGTTCATTTAAACCCCAGAAAAACTCTAGAGTGGAGTTGGTTCTCAACCCCTACTTAACAGATGAAGAAACTGAAGACTGAATGATTAAGTACTGTGTCAGGTCTTGGAATAAGCTGTGGATCCAGCCAACTAACTCTGAGCTGTCCTGTGAACTAGCACATCTTCCCACCATCGCCTTCTCCCTGAGGGATGGAAGAATCAACCAGCTTGGGCTACACCCATCATACTGTGCAGAATTAAGATCTTCACATTGGGGAAGTAAGAGATCTATCTGGGAATCAGAGCAGAAATGGGAAGCCTTAGTTTTCATCAAGTGTAACATGAATCACCAAGGTATATTAGACCTGGAATTAAGTCACTTATTTTCTGAATGCTGCTGTTAGGAATTAAAAGCTAAGCAGGATCCTTACGTTTATAATTCTCTACCTCTAGACAATTGCGACAGATGGGTGAGGATTCTGTCAGATGCTGTGAAAAGTCTTTTAGATTTATCAAGTCATTTAAATCTGACTGCCATCCATGAGGTATGTACCAAGGAGACAGCTTTTGTCATTTTCCAGATAAGGAAACTGAGGCTTAATTGGTGCAGAAACACAGCTAGGAAGTAGAGCTACAAAGGAGGCCTGGTTCTTTAGCCATTATTCTAACCTGCTTTTCGGCACTGGCCTTTGGCAAATCTGAGACGTTTGCTTCTGTAACAAGATCAGAACCCACTGTCCTTAGGGGTGAGTTGAGGCCTTGTGACACCAGTGGTGAGCTGTACTTTCTGTGAGCCTGCATTCGAGCCAGGCAACACAGGTCAATCGTGGCTCTGCAGACGGAGTGGATTTCTAAGAGGGCATAGGTCATGCCTCACACAAGAGCCTCACAGTGGTGCCCCAGGAAACGAATGTCCAGCTCATTCTGCTGCCTTGGCGTATTCTGTGCCCTGAAATAAGAAGGGAGGTATGGATTTATTTTTGTACTTTTTATATGGAAATGATAAATTACTCAATATTCCAAGATCGTGTTTGCTTATTCCATGGCCAGTGGAGGTTGTAATGTGGTCAAATGTGGTTTTAGGACCTGTCAAAGGGTGCTCACTATCTAGTTATAAAGTAGAGCAAAGTGATCAAGTGCCTGCTGAAGATAGCCTGAGTTCTTCAGCACAGAGCAGCCTTTCAGTTCCAAAGGACCTGAGTCTTCTTAGCTCTCTGCCCAGTGGCTCAGCGTTGCCCTTCTCTCCTGCCCACAGCCTTGAAGAACATTTGGAGTGCTTAGTACAGCAGCCTATCAGGATGTGCCTTGACTCAGAGCCTCTGCCTACGGCCCCTGGGGTATCTTCCTCAGACCTCACCCCCCGCCAGAGATCTTTTCATTTTCAGCGCTCAGTTCAACTTTTGCCATTGTGTTTAAAGCCTCGCTTGCCCATCCCTCTTTGATCCACAGGATCGGCAGCTTCCTTCTCTTCTTTTTTCTTTTCTTTTTCTTTTTCTTTTTGTATTTTTTCTGTATCCTGAACAGACCTCTAACACAGCACCAATGACATGTTAGAGTCTATAGACTAAATGGTCATAATGGTATTTGGCTTGTATTTATTGAATACTTGATGTGTGCTGGGGATGACGTACCAAGCACTTTATGGTTCTGTGTTATGTGACTCTTGCGACCTCCTCTTAAAGCAGGCCCTACCCTGATGGTCAGTGTACGGATGAAGGAAACAAAGCTCATGTGACTAAGCCACTTTCCCAAGTTTACTCTGCTGGTGTTTCTGTTAGTGAAATTATATTTCTGGAGGGCAAGGCCACCTTACTAAACCAGAGCCCACTGGGGTGTACTGTAGGCCCAACCCTGTTTTCCCTTCTTGTCTTTGGAGCTCGACAGGAGAGTGAAAAGAGAGATGGAGAAGTTATTGTTGACACTGGAGAGGACACAAGTGCTTGCCCAGCTGGCAATCAGAAACCAGTGTCCACTTTTCTTTGCATATTTTAGCACATGTGTGCTAATGACCACTTGACAATCATTGGGTGGGATTGAATGGACACCTACTTCTCTTTTAGTATGTTCCACATTTAGGGCATGCAGAGATGATGGGGGCTGTTCAGGATAGGTAAGACCTCAAGGCAGAGGTAGATTCACGTTGACTTGCAGTAAAGACATGGAAGGAGGGTATCTCTGCACAGGGAACTATGGGCGAAAGCCGAAATTAACTTGGTCACCAGGTATGGTTTTCTTGCCTTCTGTACTAGCTTGTCTGCTTTCTAAGTTCCCAAACTGGGGAGAGGTTTTCTTCACTCAGCCCTTGCTAGAAAACCATGGTATGATACTTGTTAGTTCCCTTTTGCCCACCCTGCCAGCCTTCTCAGATCTCCAGTTCACTTGTGAACCTTTGTGTTTGCTTCTCGACTCTTGAACATGAGTTGTTTTGGTGTTCAGATTCACCCATCTGGGGTTTCCTTTTCAGGTGAACATGTTTGTTGAAGGCTTCCATGATGCCATCCTCCTCTACGTCCTGGCTTTGCATGAAGTTCTCAGAGCTGGTTACAGCAAGAAGGATGGAGGGAAGATTATCCAGCATACCTGGAACAGGACATTTGAAGGTAGAGATTCAATACACAGAATAACAGCCTTGTGACTGATGGAGCTGCTTCTTCTGTGGTTGTTTTTCTCTGTTGAAGCTATGGGACCTTTCCAGTGTCTTACTTTTCCTACTTCCAATACATGAAGACCAAATTCATGTGCTTTGAAAAGTCCCACTGACATAGGAAATGTTTCCTTCTGATTGTTTAGCTAACAACCCTGTGCTTCTTAGATTTACATTTAACACAAACCTTATTTACAACAGAACAATCAATTTCTGAAGAGATCTGTGACAGGCTTTAAAGAAAGTGTTAATTTCAGATATGCATTCTTTTGTTCAGACTATGTTGGTTTTTGTGAAACTCAGAAGACTTCGCTGGCATGGTTAAACCTGGTGGTTAAAGATGTGTAGCAGGTTAAGCTGGCCCTGCTGCTCTCACTGCCTATTGTTTTTTTTTTTTTTTTGTACTGGGAATTGAACTCAGTACCTTATGTTTGCCAGGCCTCACTGCCTTTTAAAATGGTGCATGTTTGTTGTTGCTTTCTTAAGAATAGAGAAGCATAAGACCAACAACAGCAAAAGCTTATAATCTTATTGCTTAAGCAACCTTTGTTGACATTTAAAAACTATACAAGACTAAGGCTACTTTTTTTTTCTGTTGTTGTTGTTTTTTCTTTTTTTCTTCTTTTTTTGTGGCACCAGGGGATCAAACTCACAACCTCGCACCTGCCAGACAAGTGCTTAAGCCACTGAGCCAAACTCCTGGCCCTTGTTTTGTTTTTTGAGACAGGGTCTCACTATGTAGTTCAGTCTGGCCTCTAATTCCTGGCGATACTTCTGTCTCAGTCTCCCAAGTACTAGGATTACAGACATATGCCACCACATCTGGCAAGACTATTCTTGGGTAGAAAATTAAAGCAGTATAAAAGTGTACAAAATGCAAAGTGAATATTCTAATCCTCTTCCTCCAACATCATCACTATTAACAATTTTCTATCTGATTCTGTTAAAAATATTTTATGCCTCTGCCAGCATGTATGCGTGTGTATATCTTATCTAGAGCTTTTATATACAAAAGGGTCATACTGTGAATGCCATTTTTCATCTTAGGTGTTTTTACTTGTATGTCATCAATTAAAAGAATTTTCTGTATGAACACTTACCAAATGGGAGTTCATATTGGTCCACCTTATGGCTATTCAAGAATTTCTTTAACCCCCATCAAATGGCAGATGCTTCAGTTGTGTCTAACTTTTGGTATTATTTGGTATGCTGTCATGAACCTCTTGCACATTTTGCTGAGTTTTTGTGAATATTTCCAACAGGGAACATCTCTAATTGTGGAATTTCTTGGTCCAAAAGTAAACTAGTGCTTTATAAAGTATAGTAGATATTGGCAAATGTTTTCCAGAAAAGTCTGCTACTCTGTATTTTTGCCCACAATGTACATAAGAGTAATTGCAGTCCTTCCTCTGAGCTCTTTTCTTTACCCATTTGATAAGGAGTCTGGACTGGTTTCCTCTCATGTCACCAACACGCAGAACAAACATGAGACTCACTAAGAAAGTGAGCTGGTTCTTGTTGCCTGGCAAACATCAACTTTCTATGCATTCATTCATTCATGTATTCATTGAGCACCTACTATGTGCCAGGTGCTGTACAAGGAGCTGAAGATTCAGCAGTGAACTAAAGCTGTTCCCTGTAACCAGTTCAGCTTACATACAAGTTGGTGGGGGCTGGCAGTAAACAAGTAGATTTGCCATTTCAGAGAATATAAAATAAAGCGGGTAGGAAGATGAGAAAAAAGAGTGATGGGAGGGGAGGAATGGGACTGCTGATTTAGGGTAGTCAGAAACGTCTGAGTGGCATCTGGGTAGAGACCTAAGGGAGTGGGTGGAGTTCTGTAGATGTTTAGGGGACAGCCGCAACACCTTTGGTGGAAACTTGGAAAATGTCCTCCAAGGAGCCGGAGACTATATTTGATACAAGGGGCAGAGTGACAGGAATCAAACCTGGAGAGATAGTGAGGCCAGAGCCTGTGAACCTGGAGGGAAGACTTGCGAGGGAATTGGGCTCCCTCTGAATGACCAGCAAGTCTCATGAGGATTTCTGGTGACATGTTGTGGCTGCTTTGGGAAAAGCAAACTGCAGTAAGCTGGTGGGCATCTTTTGAGAACCATTAACCCAGAGTACAGATCGCTGGCCTTCAGTCAGGGACCTGCATCCTAGCTATTGACTTGTAATCACTGTCTGCTGAGCTTTTATCGTCTCGTGTTTGTTAAGGAGGCTGGACTAATTGTTGGCTGACAAGCACCCTTTCAGCTCTGCCTCTTGCTCACTCTTCCTTTGAGCCCTTTCATGGATTGGGGTGGATGAACATTTTCAGTGTCAAGAGCGCGCACTGCCCAGTCTGGCTATATACACACTGGGAAGACCTTCCAGCCACTCCACTGCCTCCACTTGCCCTCAGTCGTTGGAAAGGGCAATGAAGCCCCAGCTAGGGTTGTCTGGACCATAACTGTGGTGGTTGTTGGTGGATTTCATTTCTCTTTATTTTTAGTGGATGCCACGCCTTACTAAAAAACTAGAGTGACCTCTCTTTTCACTGTAGACAGATAGTAAGATGTGGGTGATTGAGCCTTTGAGGTGATTTTGCTTTTCCTCTGACTGCTTCAGTTGAGGTGCAGGAACCAACTGGGGGTAATTCGGGGGACATATTAGGACAAGGTCAAGTTTCCCAGAAGTTGTGCACAATAAGCTGAGAAACTGTGTGTGGGGACACAACCTTGGTTGGCCACATCCCACTTTTAGCTATTACTCACTACATGGTGTGGTCATTTGTCCTTGGTCTTCTGACAGAAGGATAGGAGCCAGAGTTGGGGGTGCTGGAGGACACCTGGAGTGAGGTTAAGGGAAGGGCAGGTGCCCACAGTGGATGGAAGGTAGCTTTGTGTAGAGCTGGGCCATGGGCAAAATTTTCCCGTAGGCCACCTTGCACTTTGATCTTAGGGTCTGTTCTGCATGGCACTTGCAGTGAGTCCTGAAGGAGCCAACTGCATGATTCTGTCTAAAATTAGAATCTCATTTGTCCACACATAGTAAAGATAATTGAAGCTAAGGTAGGTTTTGGAGAGCCCATTTTATTTGCTAAATAATAGTCATTTAAGGGTAAGCCTAAAAAGAACCTTAAGATATCTGTATGAAGAAAAACCCTCGCCTCCCTACAATTAAAAACAATTTTAATTTTAGTGGTCTCTGTAAGTGACCATTAAGTTGTCAAGGGAAAAATACTCTGGATGTTATTTGACAAATTTGGATTTTATTGCCATGAAACCTGTGATCAAGTCTCAAGACTTTCAATAAATGGCCTGCTAGTTTCCTCTGTGTGAGAGGTCAGAGTGACGAGGTAAATAGGACTGTGGCTCAGACCTTGCGCTCCACTACAGGCAAATAGAAATGAGGGTGGAAAGTGTCATTACTTAGGTGAAGGAAAATTCTGCAGTCAGCCTGACAATCTCACCTTATGTCTGATACTCTCGGGTGAAGTCTCACTTTGCTAATCAGTCACCCTAGGTTCTCACCCCATTTCTTGGCAAAATTGTAATAACTTTAAGGTGTAATGAGGTCTTGGATTACTAGGGATACCTTGTCTTAAAATATTCTGCCATGCATTGAACAGGACACACCATAGCAGACACTACTGAACAGAACGACAAATGGTTTTTGATAGCTGATATACAATAGCTAAATATCTATCTCTCTATATATTTATGTGTATATTTAAAATATGTATTTATCACTTCAAATTTGACAGGCTGTCAAAGATATACAGCATGAGTTTGAGGTAGGTGTAAGCTTTGTAACCAGTCTATATTAAGAAGACAAAAAAAAAAAAAAATCAAGTTGAATGGTAGCTCCATTCTGTTTCCATTAAAGTAGACCAAAGTTTGGAAAAATCAGTGGGCCTGCAAACCACAGCCCAAAGGACAGTAAACCCAAACACCTGCCCTCTCCAGACCACACTAGAGAATGGAACTTTCCCTTGGGATGCTTTTTCCCAGACATTCACTTTAGTAGGAGAGTCAGTACTTCTGGAGAGAATGAAATCAATAGAAACATCATTTAGGAATTACACTAAACTCTCCCACAAAGACAATAAGTAACTTCAATTAATTAGAATGTGACTGTGATGTGCATTCTCCTACTCAGTGAGTGAAAATGAAAATACAGACATATTTAGTGTCAGCCAATGGTGTGTGGTTGCTTTTATTGAGTAGCAACTCTAAGTCTCATTGCTGGCCAAAGCCAGTGGGGTACTAAAAGTCCTTTAGGCTCAGGCTACCCACCTTCACGTCCCTCTGCACCCTTTCATATGCATGGGTCATTCACCCGGGAGCCTCATGGTTCCTCTGGGTCTTTTTTTTTTTTTTTTTTTACCTCTGTGCCTTTGGAAATACAACTAGACCAACCTTTCTGGCTTGTCCAAATTATAGATTTTGTCAGTGTACCTATAAAATTCCTGGTCTTTTATTGAGTTCCCTGGATTCTCCAACTCACTGCACTAGTCAGAGGTCCTCTGCCTGACTTCCAGTACATTATTGCCATAATAGTAGTAACTATAAAATGAACACAGATTGAGCATCCCTAATCCAAAAAGCTGAAACTTGAAACACTCCAAAATTAGAAACTTTGATACCACAAATGAAAAAATCCTCACCATGCAGGCTTTTTACATGTACAAAATTACTTAAAATATTCTATAAAATTGCTTTGGAGCTCTGTGTGTAAGGTATACATGCAACAAATGAATTTTGTGTTTAGATTTTGATCTCAACTCCAAGCTACCTCAATATGTGTGTCCAAAATCTGAAATCTGAATCACTTCTCATCCCAAGCACTCTGGATTAGGGATGTTCACTGTGTAGTAATAATGATAATAATGACAGTAATATTAACAATAAAATCAACTAACTTTTCTTAAATGTGTTTTGGAAGTACTTTACTTATTTTATCTCATGTAATCATCCCCATGGCCTCTTGGTAGGGGACATATTATTATTTCTGTTTTGCAGTTGTGAAGCCTGAGGCTCAGAGGACTAAGTATTTTGCCCAAGGTCACAGAAGTAGGGGTGTCACAGCTGGAATTCAATGCTGGCAAGCACATTCCATTGTGGACTGACTAAACCACCAGTCCAGGCTGCCCCTCTCTTGAACAGAGACTGTGTTCAGTTCATCTTGCTCTCAGCTGTTGCAATGTTTGGTACCTCATCATTTTCCTGATATATCCGGGTAGATAATGAGTAAGCACGGGGGCTCCTCTTTAGCTCTTAGCTCTGAGGACCCTTGAAGCAGGTGCTCTGCTATCCTGTGTCCTGACACAGCCTTGTGAGAGTGTGTTCACTGTGTCCGCACCTGCACTGATTTTTGTTTTATAATATTCACTCCAGTGATAATGTGAACCTACGATGAGGCAACTCTACTTCTCACTCTGTTGTTTTTAAGAAAAATTAGTGCAACACTCTGGAATAAGCATGCTACTTTTAGGATTAACCTTAATCCTCTTTTTTTCTTTCTAAGTTTCCCAGAGAAAATCATTTATTTCTATTTCTTTTCATTTTTAAATGGAGAAATGTTAAGAATTTAGGAATGCAGACACAGATGAAATTACAATGTGTTTCTAAATGCCAACAAAAATGCTTAAAGTCTGATGAGATTCCTTGTGGTATGAGTTTGTTTTAAAAAATCCTGTAATTCATTTTTTTTTTTCTTGGCAGACAGAGATACTTTCAGTGACTAACTTGGAGTTCTTTACCTCTGGTACTACAGGTATTGCCGGGCAGGTATCCATAGATGCCAATGGAGACCGATATGGCGACTTCTCTGTGATCGCCATGACTGATGCCGAAGCAGGCACCCAGGAGGTGAGCGAAGGAGGCTTCTGAAAGGGTGACACCAAGAGTGTCTTTGTCCCGATGTCCCGTAGGCTGTCTTCAGCATAGCTTTCAAATAAAAATGGGTAGAAAACCTGGGAGCACTGAGTAAGGGCAACTTTCTGTTAGTTGAGGGTATCAGGAGGAGAGTCAGGAAATGGTTCCATGTTTACACTCACCGGGGAAACCCTAACTTTCAAGTGGTCAAGACTCACCGGAGTCCTGTGCTACAGGGACACGGGGTGAATGAGGTAAAATGCCCTTGAATTTGGGGGCCCCCCCAGCCCCCCGCAGTGGTTGGTTATAAAACTCTACATGTGGTAATATTGTAAAGGACAGTGTGCTTTCAGGATAGCACTGCGAAGAGAAAAGAAGACCTGGATGCAGAGTTCAGTCTCTGAGGCTTACGGGGGCTGTGAACTCTCCTTTGGTTTTCTCAGCTGTACGTGGAATTCACAGCACCTTTCTTGCTGATCTCGCATGACTATTTAGGACCAGATAACATGAAACCTAAAAAAGCACTATACAGACCCTAACTGATAAATATGTATATAAGAATGATGCAAATATTCAGTGTTTTAGCAAATAATGCCCCTTCCTCTGTGTTTCCTTGATGGCTTATGCCCAGGATCATTGCTCCTCTCACCTTTATGGCTGTGGAATGTGGGACTGGCTGTTTTCCTCTCTGTTCAGGTATGCCTGGCCTTTGTAGGAGGGGCCGGGGCAGCAGGTGTGTCCTGCATTCTTTCCCCAATGATAGTCTTACCCTTTCAATAGCTTGGGGCTCCTCTGTAGTCCAGTTTCCCCCTATGGAAGCAGTGGGAAGTAACCACGCTTTGTGAGCTTGCCGGCATGAAGGGGTGGGAGGCACTGGGTAAGCTCAGTGCGTGCCAGTGATTATTGTATTTTGATAAGGAGCTAGAACTCTTTTATTATTATGGCCTGACATAGCCTGTGAGAGGCTGCTCAGTCAGAAGAGAGAGGGGAGACATCGCGGGCTCCCCAAGAGCCATGTGTTGCTCCCAGACAAAATAGAAATGAGTACTGAGAGCCTGGGTGGGAAGGTACACCCAGACCCAGGCCCAGGTAGCTGACTGAGGCCTGAAATTGAACAATAAGAGTAGTGATTTTCCAGGGCTGGGGTGGGGGTGGGGGAAAAGACATGCAGGAGCCGATTGAAAGAGTCTAGCTTTGCCAAGAGGGTGCAACAAGGGGGATTCATCAGGGGATAGTGTAACCCCCAAAGGAATAGCCTGTCAAACAAGAAGTTCCTAACAGATACTCTAATGCTTTAATTATTTGCCAGACTACCAGAAGGTGTGAAGCTGTGTGCCTGTCATACACTTCACCTGGATATTGAGTGGGACCTTGCTTTTCCTCACGGGCCCCTGATGGTTCTTTTGGGCCTTACGAATGGCTGGCTATGTGGGTTGCTCTGTAGCAGATGGGAGGGGCAGTGCCCTATGGGAAGATAAGCCATGAAAAGCCATGACTTTCAAAAATGTTTACATAGGAGAAAAGAAAATCCTCTCCTCCTGCCAGGTAGTAGACTAAAGAATATTCAGGGAGCTAGGTTTGGTGGTGCATACCTGTAATCTCAACACTTTGGGAGGCTGAGGCAGGAGGACTACAATTTCAAATTTCACCTGGGGAACTTAGCAAGAGCCTGTCTCAAAAAAAAAAAAAAAAAAAACAAAATGGCTGGGGATGTAGCTCAGTGCGAACACCTTGGGTTAATTCAATCCCTAATACTTCATTAAAAAAAAAATTCAGGGACAACAGAGTCTCCAATAAGGGCAGACTTTGGGTGGCATGGCCTGCTTTGCCACATCCACACCCTTCTGAGGTGGCATGACCATGTTTCCTGCTGTGGGGACCCACCATTCTCCCTCACACACGCCCACCGTGGCTGCAGCATCAGTGACTTTGAATCCTGACTCACCAGGTCCTCAGCCACAGGCAGTCTGTACCAGAGAGAGGCCCTCCCGAAGCGCTCGCGGTGAGGAGGTGAGCTGAGGAAGGTGGCCATCCGCTTTCCTTGGGGCCTCAGGCAGCCTGCTTCAGTCAGGCTCTGTGAGGGGAGTAGCTGAACCACGCTGTGAGCTTCCTGCCTCCTTTGGAAGCAGGAACCTTTGGCCTTTCCTGTTGTAACTTTGTTTTTTGCCTTTCTGTAGGTTATTGGTGATTATTTTGGAAAAGAAGGTCGTTTTGAAATGCGGCCGAATGTTAAATATCCTTGGGGCCCTTTGAAACTGCGAATAGATGAAACCAGGGTCGCGGAGCACGGCAACAGCTCTCCCTGCAAATCATGTAAGTTCAGAGACAGAATTCACTCAGTGTTTCCTCGTCCTGCGGGAGGCACACAAACCTGTTCTCTGGGTTCTTGTGCCCTGGAAGTCCTGATTTCTTTTTCCTTTTTTCTCTCTCTTCTTTTTTAATGTGGTAAAAGTCATGGAAATTATTCACAAACTGGTTCCTGTTTTTCTCAGTGGTTTCCAGGTCTTTGTTCTATTCAGTTCTTCTCATCTACAATGGTAGAAGCCTTCTCCCTACTTTTATATCTAATAATCTATTAGTTATTTTAGGGAAATAGCAAATGATTAATTACATACATTACTTACATATTCATCTCTTAATGACATCTTGTTCTGTTTTTAAACTTTATAATTATCCTCTGAATACTCAGATTCAAACACCCCCAACATGTACAAATTGGTAAATAAGTGGATTATTTACGAAGATCCTCTACACATAAACAGAGAAGTATTTGTTCTTATAATTCACTTATAAATAGAAAATTTATTAGAAATCACTACTTTAGAGAGTTTTTTTGTGAACTAGTGAGGAAGAGCTAAGTGAATATTGATTTTTTCAGGTCGTTGGTCTTTTTAGGTGAATATACATATGCTCACTACATTTTGGGACCATCTTTCAAACTATGAAGTATTGATATTCATACAATGATGACACAGAGGGATCGAGGAGGGCGTGTGTTAAGAACATAGTCTCTGAAGTTATTGGGCCTGGATTTAAAATCCCATCCTGTTTTTTGCTGTTTTTGTGACCATAGGAGATTTCCTTCAACTATGTAATTCCGAGTTTCTCCATATATAGAATAAAATAAAATAAAAATACCCAACTTGTAAATCCTGCTTCGAGGAGTAAATGAGTTAATACGCTGGAGGCCATATCCAAAACTCTTTGTATGCAAAGCTAGCTGTTTATTATCATTTTTGTATAACTGGGACACTGAGCATGATTGTTTCAAGTTGTTATTGTAATTTTCAGAAAGCTATATAGGACATTTGGGCATGGAACTCTGGCTTTGGTGAGAGAACATCTAAAAACAGAATATTGACCCGATGAGTTTTCACCAAATCTTCTAGCACTTGGAAGTGTCACCATCCATCTGTGAAAATCAGAAGTGCTGGGTCAAGGCCTTGGTCAATCCAGTTCTTATCTTTGATTTTAGATTCAAAAGACTGTGGATACATCTGGAATGTTCACTTTCCAGTTTTGCTCAAATCTGTCTTGAATCTGTTTCTTTTCTTGTTCTACTCACTTTCTTGTAGCACTGTGTTTAGTAATTTCTGAAAAGTTTTTTTTAAGCTTTACATTAGGTAGGCATTGGGGAAAAAAAAGAAAAATCAGGATCTCCTTAAAAAAATTTTTTTTTTTGCTTCCAGTGAGAGATTGAGAGACAAATTCCAATGAATGAAACATGAGATATTTTCACTTATTTCCCCAAATGAACCCTGATTATCTGTTTCTTTTTTAAGCAGGTGGCCTAGAAGAATCGGCAGTGACAGGAATTGTTGTGG
Organism: Dasyprocta punctata; assembly: GCA_004363535.1. Taxonomy (NCBI): domain Eukaryota; kingdom Metazoa; phylum Chordata; class Mammalia; order Rodentia; family Dasyproctidae; genus Dasyprocta; species Dasyprocta punctata. Next base: position 36,533 of record RJWM01011156.1, on the reverse strand, counting down.
GGGCCTTACTAGGAGCTGGCTTGCTAATGGCCTTCTACTTTTTCAGGTGGGGATCATTCACATAGTTAAAATTTACTCACCCTTTCTGCTTTGGTTGCTTGTTTGTGCACAACATTCCTTATCATTTGTCTATATCTTTTAACCAAGAAGCATGGTGGTTGGGAGAGTTAAGCCATTCTTTTAATGTGACCTCAGGTTTGTGGGTCAGTGGGTTCACACAATGGGTACTGGGTCATGGGTTTCTATTGCACCACCCATGGGCCAGAGAACTGAGGAGGACAGCCTGGGAGAGTGTGCCCTGTTTCCAGGCTGATCTGTGCTTTGTATCTGGAGAACTCACATGCTTGATGCTAGAGCTGAGGCCCAAGGCTTGTAAAATTGTAATATGTGTGAGTGTCCAGAGTTCTGATTGTTACACGCTGTGAGGGTGGTCCATTCTTTCGTAATGTTTGCTGGTTGAGTCTGTGGCTTTTTTTGTAAGTCATCAGACTCAAGACTTTTGCATTTTTGCATGGAATGTAACTCTGCGTGTATGTGATCCTTTGTGGGAACAATCATATTCCTGTTCCTTTGGTCACAGTACACTTCTTCTGATCTTTATCTAGGACGTATCCTGGGAGGCAGGCAGAGCTTTGGGGGCAGAATAGACAAGACTTAACCCAAAGGCACCCAAGGAAGAAGGGGAGGGCTTGTTCCATGGCATTTCAGAAAGCATGCCAATTTTCCTCCTTGAATAAGAACATAACGCCTTGGGGCACACTACTTTAATCTCTGACCAGGGTTTCATATTCTGTCACTTCTCATTTATCAAACCAAACCCAGATGTCCCTTGAGGGCACTCTTTGTAAGAGCAGCCATAGTATTTTGTAGCCAATTGAGGTTTTATTACTACATTCACTTTTCCTTTATCCAGGAAGAAATACAGAATAACCATTGAGAGGAGAAACCAACAAGAAGAAAGTAATGTTGGAAAGCATCGAGAGTTACGGGAAGATTCTATCAGATCTCACTTTTCCGTGGCTTAAAAGAAGGCTTTTTCCCCCAACCCCCTGGCTTGAGATTCCTTACGGAGATAGATGGGATAAACGTCATCAATGGAACAGAAGGGGTGTTATTGAAGAATTCATTCTTTAAAGCAGTTAGTGATTTTATTTTAGTATTTCTTTAGAAGCTCAGGAAATATTATTAATCACCATCTGCCTCCCAGCCTTTCATCTCATGACAAACAAATATAGGATATAATGTTATTATGTTCAATATTTGTAGTGCTTGAGGGTATATAATTAGATTTATATTTAAAAAATCTGATATCTCCTTATCTTTGTGGCTTTTGAGGGCATTTCACACAAGGATATAAAAAATGTGGTTTTCTTAAATGAAATGTTTTGTAGTTAGAATAAAATAAAATCATTTTAACAAGTAGAATAGTCTTGGAAAGAATTGAATGACCAGTGAGGAGAAGATGTTAAGAAAAATTCCAGTGTTGGAGATCGGCATTGCTCTCGGGAGCTGGTGGGCAACTTTGTGGCTGGGAAGTACTCTGTCCAGAGTCTGCACTCAGGTCTGATTTCCTATCTCAAGAAAGGATCGTCTCTGTCTCTTTTTCAGTGTCTCATGAAAGCTACTCTGGAAAATGTAAATATTAGTGAGACGGGAGGATTTATATAAGAAAAGCAAGTCTGACATGTTTCTGTTTCTGATGTAAAAAGAAGCCCTATTTCACACTAACATTTTACTTTTAAGTATTTTAATCTTATATTTTGGTATCAGAAAATGTGTCTATTTTTTTTTCATTTTGAAAATTTCACTTATATTTTAAAAGCATGGATAAAATGTACAACAAACAGATAGTGATGAGAGACGTCTTTCTTTTTCTCATTTCCCACTTCTATTTGGTTGTAGCCAAATACCAATGACTGCTTTAATTACAGAGGTCTGTAAAGGTGTTCAGATTATAAACTCTACAGGATTACATCAATTTAAACTATTTTTACATTTTTAACTGTTTTAAATGCAAATTACTTTAGGTTTCTAGCCCTTCCAATTCCGATCAAATGATGAGTCTCAAGATGAAGAATGAAAAGTTATTAGAATTCTGCAGAGTTTTATGAAGGGAGGTAGATTGTTTCCCTCAAGAGCAACTTAATAGTGAAAATTTGACAGCAGGCACAGAAATGATAAGTTTAAAAAATGTGTACATGATGCTCACCAGAATTCACAGTGATGACTTTGGTTAAAAGAGGGACTCTAAATTTCCACTATATCCCCTTTCATTCAACTCCACAGAGCTTTGTAATCACCCACCAGTTGCCTGTGTTAATGGTGGGGTTGGTGTGGATGTAAGGAATTTGAATGAAGTTGGATAAATATTTGCTGGATGTCTACTTTGCACCCACTACTATGCACAAAGGCTTAAACTCAGGTTGGCACCTTTGCTTATCATTTATGGAAGAAATAGACAGTGAAGGAAGAATGGGAGTCTGTCCCATGAGTGTATCGTTGTGTAATATGCCATGAAGGTCTTTCCTTGATAACATTTTCAGCAATAAAATAGCTTTAAAAACTATCCTCATATCTTAAAAGGTCATAAATAGGGAGGAAAACTGGGAAGGAGAAAAACTGAGATGTTTGCACAGTTCTTTGGCAGTGATGGAGGTCGTAGTTCTACGGAGGTAACAGTTTCTAGTGTTCTGAGTCCAGTGAATGCACCATGTCCTAGACCTTGGCCTTGCTCGCTTTGCTAGAGGAGACTGCATCTGTTACTTATGCTTCAGCCCCAGTGAACAGATTATTTATATATGAGGTTTGTTTCCTGCTTGTTTAGAAAGTGGAATGCAGGCCTCTGGGAGGGCACGGTAAAATAATTACCTATGATCGACAGAAACAACTACCTTGGAGTTCCCCATTCTGTTTGCAAAGGAAAATCATGCTGAATTCAAGCAATGATGGAAAAAAGAAGGCAAACTCCAGAAATTCTGATGTAGGAGAGAGTTTTAAAAGTAAAATCCAGGAAAGCAAAGTATTTAATGGCTCGAGACTCCTTCAAATGAAAAAACAGTGCGAAGGATTTGTTCCATCTTATGTGAATCAGAGAGCTTATTTCTCTCTTTTTATTTTTCCATGATGTTTTTTATATATATTAGAGACATGAACTCCCTATTATTTTACGTTGATAAGAACTTGCATTTAAAGCCTATGTGCTTTTTTTACAGGGTGAAAAACACTCTTCCTGGGTGTAGTCTTTGGTATAAACATTTCTGACCTCTCTAGAATTTACATAGTAGCTCATTAATGCCAAATATCTTTTATTTCTACTTTAGATAGAGAAATAATTATAAATTTAATATTATATCTCTAGATAAGGTTTTATAGTAAGAGAGAATGTAGTCTTTAAAAATGGCAGGACAAATCATGAGTATTTTTTTGTCATGTAGGTGTCATTGTCTTCTAATTTTAAAGCAATTTCTAGTGTTCTTAAGATTAATTGCTTATTTACATTTTACTGTCTTTTTTTTTTCTTGAAATCTTTACATGGGTTACCAATGCTCTGTTGAGTTTTGAAAACACCATTAAATTGGGAAACCTTTGCTAGGAGTGTAGATGTTTGGCCCAAGGTTGCCCTGGATTAAGATCTCAAGATTATATTTTCAGATTTAAGTTCTTAATCGCTAAGCAACATCTTTGACAATTGTGCATTCATACTCTTCCAGTAGCCACGTAGTAAGCTACATAGGGTGTAAGTTCTTAAATCATGCTCTGAAAATCAGAGTGTTCAGGTTTGTAAGTGTATATTTTATCATTTGGTTAGACATATGCTCACATTGATATAGATCAAAATGAGTGTATACTTTTTGGTGTTGGAAATAAGTACAGGGTTTATTACTGACTTAGATTTTGCCAGGTGGGAGGAACCCCCCAGGTAAAATCTTGTCCTGCATGATAACTTCTATAGGGAAAGGTCTCTCCCCACAATGGAATCACAGGTTTTATGAAGAATCCCCTGTAAACACTGCATTTCTCTGAAGAACTATCAACTTGTCTTTTTCTGAACCACGGTCATGATTCCTCAGGCCTTATGGTAGTTCTTTGCATTTCAGAAGCTATATTTAATGGAGGGAGGGAGAAACATATAGAAAGAGAAAAAACACCTTCTTTTCTCCTCTCCCTGAGGTTCAGACTTTTGCTTTGGAACACCATGTCACTTCTCCTTGTTCACAGGCTTCCAGGACCATTTACTTACTCAAGGTACATGCACCTTCTTTGACCCTAATTTAATCACTTTTCTTTTGGTTGGGACTGATTTTGAGGGCTGTGAAAATCACTGTAGACCTCAGACAAACAGTGATGGATTTGGAAATATGTTCTAGTGGCACTGGCACCTTCTTATAAATGAACATATGCTGGCTATTTGTTGAAGTCTCTTTAGGAGATCCAACAGAATATTATGCCATTTGTATTAAGGCAGTGTTTATAAACTCTAAGGAACAAGTGCCTATGTTTCTTGGGACACAAAGAACTCACATCCCAAATGGACACAGTCATAAAGGCAATCGCCAACCAAAATTAGGCTCCTTGATCTATGTGTCATGGGTTTTGTTTAGTTACACCCTGTGGTTCAGGCCTTCATAGGAAGTTGGTAATGAGTTGAATTTCTTGTTCAGTGGAAAAAACTGAGACTGTCTAAAAACACAGGATATGTTTTAGAGGCAGAGTGGAAGCAGCGAAAGAATCAAATTGTGTTTAGAGGGACCGTTTTTTTTTCTAGTTGGTCTTTAGAATTAAATAATAATACTAATAATTTAGTCCCTCTTCAACATCAAGACTTAGCAAAAAGGTTGGGACATGCCCATAAGGAGAATCCTTTGATTCTACAAAAGAAATGGGGAAGGGTATCCTTGCAGGTCGCCACTGTCTTTCCTACTCTTTCCTTACCCAACCCCACCCACTAGCCATCACGACTCCGAGGGTGTGTCAGCATCTTGCCCAGGCAGGTGGGAACCTGTCAGTAGGTCTCCTTACTTCCTCAGAGGGAAAACAAGTGAAATAGTGTTGGCCAGAAGAAAGAGGCTGATTTTAATCTGAGCCTTTACACTAATGTGACCACACAGTCCTGGGGACAGTTCAAGCCTGTGATGTGTATCTCCTTCAACTAGTCTGGCTTTGGTTTTCAGCATATAGATTTCACAAATGTCTCTTGAAGGTATACTCCACAGCTAAAGTGCAGAATTAAAATAACTTTCAAGAAGTGCTGGGTTGGAGTTTGTTCAAATTTCTTTTTCTTTTTTTCCCAGTTAATTTTACTGGTACATTTTAGATATACATAATGATCACATTCATGATAGGGAATTTTACCTGTACATAATACATTTTGATTCATCTTTCAAACTTCTCATTAACCACTAATGTTAATTTATACCAAAGGCAAAGCATTCTAAACCAGCCGATGCTGGTGATGTTCATGTTTTAAGCTACTTCAAATGCTATGAAAGTTTTTGTTGAGAGCTGAGACTCAGAATTAAAAATTCATGTTTTAACAACTCTTTGATGTGTCAGGTGTGGGATGGTTCTTCATGAAAAGTTCTGAACAATTAGAATTAAGAGTTATCAAACATGTTACATTGCTGTGATTCAAAGATTTAAAGGCCCAAATTTCTATGCATAAGGAACAAAGGGCCACTTAGCAAAAGTAATATATATTATAACATATATAATATTTGTTGCTGTTGCTGTTACAAAAATAATTATTGCTGGACAAGGAAAACAAAGAAAAGGGAAAATCTGAATTATGAAATGGGTTGTCTTATTTATTGTTCAATGTGAAGATCTGAAAATGTTCAATGTCATGTATCTTACAAGGCAGCAATGAAATTCCCCTCAACAGCACAGAGAGGCTGTGATTTGTGGACCTTTGTGTGGGGTCCTGGGAGTTAGGACTTCGTTCCCTGTGCGTAACTGAAACCAAAAGGACATGGGATAGACATTGTGGAGGATAAAGTCCGTGTGCTTGTCTTCTGGGTCACATTACTCATTGTTAATTTAAACATAGGACTACCAAACAATGCAAACTTAATCATGAGTCTGATAGAAAAATAAAAGAAAAAGCTGCACATGCTACATACAGTTTATTATTCTAATGTAAGTAGAACTATCTGCATATAATGTGATTTAATTTATTGTTGTTCTGTGTAGAAATTAAGACTTAATGACTGTGGATATAACCCCTGTTTTGTATAATGTATTTTGTTTCTGGTGCATTTAAAATATCTACTTTATTTGGTGTTTGGAAATAAATGTGTATGTGTTCTTATAAATGTTTCTATTAAGCAAGAATGCCACCTACTCTGAGTATAACAATGTGTTCTCATTAAAAAATACTCCCCACAGAAGTCTCTTCATGTTTGTAATTTAACCCATATATACATAACTTGTATTTGTATTCTCTGAAGTTAATTTAAGTAAAAGATCAGTAGTGGATATGATGGATTATAATGTTTGAATGATACCCATGAAAGGACTCAAGAATTTCTGCCCAACAAACCCAGAATTCAGAAAATAATATATTATTAAAATAAGGGACAAACTTTGGATTGGCAGGTGATGGAATAAATCTTCACGAATAATAACCACTCTCTTGGGTCTCTACAATTTGAGAATACTGGTTGGCATCATTGACTTGTGTTGTTCTGTTCCTTGCCCACTTTAGAGAGATCCTAAGTTCATTTTGTCACATTCAGGAACTGCCTAGGTTCCTGAATGCTAAGCAGAGGGATCAGCTTCCAGCATCTGAAGTCGTGTTGCGGATGGATAAGTCTTTTTCACTCCCTGTCAAGTTACTCATGATTTCTTTTAAGCTTAAAAAGCACATAGTGATTCACATGTTTGGAGCAATGTTCCCCTCGTGCTGCAGCAGCTGCTAGTGAGGTCCTTGGACTACACCAGATGCCTCTCACACCGGGCACCTGTGTGTGGAGATCCTGCAGCATGGTGCTGTTTGAGGGCGAGGGACAATGTGGGAGAGCTTGACAGCTGGAAAGGGTAGAGTCAGGAAACCCTCTCCAGGAAACAAATATTCCCACTACTTTCCCATACCCACTTTGGGGCCGTGGACTCCTGGAATCTTTCCATACATTCCTGCCACTCCAGTTCCCTCTGATCTTCATGTATATCCCAAGTCTCACAGGCCAATGAGGCCCCAAAATTGTGATGCCTCCTGGGCTACACCCCATGGAGGAGTCCTATGGAGCTCCAAACATGGGTTTCTGGTGTCGACTTACATAGCAATTGCTATTGTGAGTGTCTTTTGTAAAAGGCAATTTACTCAACCACCTATTAGCATAGAACCAGAGCCAAGAAAAAGAATTCCTTTTGCAGGCCCTGTGCAGCCCTCATGATCTTTAGCTGCTGATGCTCTTGAGTGGAGGGGAGGAAGATAAACAATGGGTGTGCATGGGGAAGGCTGTGCTAGCTGCTTTGTGTTAGCATGCCACTTGCTTTTCACGCAAGTTGTCATTTTTGTTTTATAGATGGGGACACTCTGGAGCCAGACTCCTGGGGTTTGTAGTCTGGCTCTCATCTTTGTAGCAGTGAGAACTTGTGTGAAAATGAAGCTAACACTAGTCCTCCCTGGCTGCTGTGAGGGCTTCAGACCTAAAATGCTGCCTGGCACTTTGTGAAACACTCAACAGAATTGCTAATATACTTGCCTGTCCCATGGGACAAACCCAGAGTTGGTGGTATTTGAGGCCTTTTGAGACAATAAGAGTCCCTACAGTTGAAAGTCAGAACCCCCCCACCCCACAATTGATTTCTTTTCAATTTGTTTTGGTGAGAAGTAACCTCAGCCTGCTGGAGAGTGAAATGAAAGACAAGAGGCCCCTTGTGTGCAGATTCCCTGGAAAAGGTCTGGACAGGATTAAGAAGGGGTCAGTGATGGTCACAAGCTCTCAGAAGGCCAGATAAGTTGCCTTCCAATTTGTTTTATTTTTCTCTGGGTGGAGAGCAGCATTGGGCCAGCAGGTCACTGCCTTCTACTCCCTCCTGTGTTCTCCACCTGGCAGAGATGACCCTGCAGATTGCTCCCCAGACTTTACCCACTGGGCAGCTCTAGCTGTTTATAACAGAACTTGCTCCCTCATGACAGAGAGGACTTTCATGTGTCCTGAAGAACAGCTTTCCCACCCTGACTGTGCTCAGCTCAAGTCTTCCATGAGTATGTAGGCGTTATGTCCCAAGTGCAGCAACAGCACCTCATTAAGGGTGTTAGTGAGTGGTGCATTTCCCAGTGTAGACAAAAGGGATTTTTATTTCCTCTGCTGCTGCAATGGGTGAGGAGAGATCAGGTGTCATCAGGCTGGTGGAGAAGGCCACATCAGAGTAACCTCTCTGGAACCAAGGCCATGTGGCCCCTGGCACTCCTAGAGGACTTTTCTTCCCAGGCCTAGCAACCAGGAGACCAGGACAGAAAGGACACTGTTCTTCCAGCAGGGCCTCTGACAGTTCAGCGTGAGGTTGCATTTTGGGCTAGGTCATCCTTTTCTGGACGCTCTCCAGGTGCATAGACCACTCTGTGGAGTACCCTAGGAGGATCAACTGTGTGGGAATGGACCCCACCCCTTACTGCCAGAAGGAATGTCTTGGGTGCGAGGGTATTTAATACTTTCAGGCAAACATCTGGCAAGAGAACCTATTGAAATAGAACTTGCCACCTAGTATCTTAACTACATGCTACTCTACTTTATGACTGTTCTCCACATTTTATTCAGAAGGAAAATGATGAGCAGAGTGTGTGCTGTTTCAATTTGGTGATACTAACTATTGCGACTTCTTCAGGCTAAGAGCAGACTGAACACCTTAGATATGTTCATTTATTTAACTCTCATAACAGTCTTATGAGGTCAGACTGTGGTTTTCCTCTTCATCTTAGAGGTGGGTAAACTGAGGTACAGAGACATTAAGTAACTTTTCAGAGGTCTCAGAACTACTAAGTGGCCCAGTGGATATTTAAAGTCACATTGCTCTTTGTCAGTAAAGCATACCTCTTGATGCTACTGAAATAAGTTTGGTCATAAATTATAAAGATAATGTGACTTTTGGGTCATTACAGTCATCTAATTGTAATCACAATTATAGCCACTGTGAAATCTAACTACATTCTTTTCAATATTACTCTTGACATTTTGAAGTTTCTTTTTGGAAACGGGAATTGAGCTCAGAGCCTTGCGTTTGCCAGGCAAGAGCTGTGCTACTGAGCTACATCCTCGGCTAAAGTTTCATTTATTTAAGAGCCAGGAGTCAGAAAAAGGGCTCCAAAATCCAAAGCTTCTCCTGCTATGCAGGGTAATTTTACAAATTAAAACCTATCATAAAAATAAAAATTTAATATTCTCATAATGGGAATCAGTAATACAAATATAAACTCTTCAGTAGGGTTTGGCTTAACTTTCTCACTGTTTAGTAAGAGGCTTTGCCGAGTATCCTGGCAAACTAAAACTTTTATCTCTGCGATAATTTTCTACTATGTACAACATGTAATTTATGCTTCTATTAAAGATAAAAATTTTAAAAATTCATAAAGTTAAGCTGCTGGTTGCAGACAGTCCCTATACCAAACTGCCTAGTAATAGACAGTGGTCGCTTTAAGTTTTCTTCAGGTAGAACTCTTTTCCTTTTCCTCACTTTCCATATCCAACCAGACTTCCATTCTTCTCTCCCTCTACATTTTTACTCCCACTAAACAAGTAGGCATTTATTATTCCAAGGTTCATCAATTTCCCCTAAAATAAACAGGAAGCAATCTTGCAAATCTTCCCTTTTACTTGTTTCTCACACAACTGCTGTATCATGCTTCCTAAAATGCTTGCCACAACTTGACAATGTTACTCTTTTGCTCTGTAACCTCTAATGACTCCCATCCCCTACAAGTCAAATTCCACATTCAGTTCCTGGTACTCACAGGCCTACACCCCCAGTTTTTATTCAGTGTTCTTTTCAATAGTGCTGAACTTGACTTACGTGAATTGTTTTCTTTCTCACCCACAAGACATTCCCTGTATTATCTTTGCCTTCACTTTTCATTCCCACTGTCTTTCCTGTCTGGAAGATCTTTGCTTTCTAATTAAGTCAGTCTGTCCACCTGTACTTTGAATCTTAGTTCCTCTGTAATCTTCCCTGTATTGCCTAACCTCAAATTTGCTATATTTTATTAGTAGGTATTTATTATTCCAAGGTTTATGAATGGGGGGGAGTGTTGTAGGTGTATCTTGTTGGGCATTCATTGTTTAGAAAAAAGTGGAATTAGAATGGCTTTGAATGGGGTGAAGGCTCTTCAGCTAGAACAAATTCCTACACTTCCAATGTTCTCACCCTCAGTTTTCTTTATCAACTTATTTTAGGACTTTGGCACTTGTAAACTGAGTGTACAGCTAATTGGGCAAATATGCAGGACTTTGTGCCATATCTCTCGTTGTCACCTTATTTGTCCTGTTAATATCACAGCCTCCAAGTGGCTGGTCTCCAAAGAATTCTCTGACACTGTAGATTTGTTTCTCCCTTCAGCTTCTTTGTCAAGTGCTGGTTCTGAAACAAAGTGCTTCCTACACCTGGAGAATTATTGCTCAAAGAAACTCAATAGGGAGTTTGTAATGTCAATAATCAGTTCATAATATTTCTGCTTTGTGAAAACAGATTTTTAAAAAAATTAGTGTATTCTTCAATGGTCCATTATAAGAAGAGCTCTAGAGTTTCAATCCCTGCTCTTCTGTTTATCAGCTGTGTGGATTCCAGAATCCACAGGACCTTTTGGAGCCTGTTTCCTGCTTTGTACAATCAGGAGGACAATAACTACTTTGTAGGGCTTTAAAGCAGTGTCTGATAATGAAGCTCAGTAAATGGAAGCCATTAATACTAATGCCCCTCAATTTCTTGGGATTTTGATGCCAAGAGTGACCCATAACTGAGGCTGTGGCGTCTTATCAGCATGCGACCTCAGAGCAGATATACATCATATTCATTCATATCCTCATTCCATAGCCAAGGACATTAGGCTCACAGAGTTGTGGGTGTGGAGCTCTTGGTTCGGAGCTTGAGTGGACAGCTTGGGTCTTCTCCCACATACTACATCTCATGCAGTCCTCACTACATGAGGACTGCCTATAAGGCAGACACTGTGGCGTTCTCTGAGACAGAGTGCTTACACAATTTAACCTGTCATTCAGCCAGAAAATGACAGAATCAGGACATGACATTGGGGAATCTGACCACAAACTCCAAAGCGCCCTATTGCTGTGAAATATGCACCTTTGCACTTATTTTATATCCAGTTGACTTAGAGAAATCTGCTAGATAAGTACTTGCTGGCTGGTTCTTTTGAGGGCCACAGTAAACCTGTGTCCCAGCCCAGATTCTAAAAAGTTTATGTTTATCCTCCTTTGACAAATCTCTCACATTCTGATGATAGTTGAGCGATTAACAGACCAAAACCATTGGCAAAACAAACATCTCAGACCACTGACCTTTCCTTGGAAACTATTTCTCAAAATGTTGAATTTTTGACTATAATTATAAGCAGCTTCTATAGTGGAACAGATCATGATTTATCAGCTTATTTAAATAGCAGCAATAATGATAGTGATAATAATATGCCAAACAATTAGAGATATTTGCTTGTTGGATCCTTCCAAACTATGACACTGATGATTTATTTTCCTCCTTATTTTAAGCCTTTTCTAAACTTAGCTGCTTTGACGTAAGGGGGGAAAAAACTCTGGATTCTAAATCCTGTAAATTCTGCATATCAGTATGGATTTTTTTTTTAATCTCATCTCTACTCATCCATGACCCTGTATCTTCTTATTTAAGTAAGCTTTTAGCTATTTTTAGATTTTATTTAGGAATTAATTGACATTCTGTTTCCTCTCTATCATATAAAAGAAACCAGATACACTGGTGATGTGTTGGAGCTGGCTTAGAAGAACAAATGATGAAATTTTCAAGAATTTTTTTTTTAATTTTAAAAGGACTAATACAGAACAGCAAAATGAAACAAAACAAAACAGTGACAGGACAGTAGGAAATCTACAATCATTATTATATTGCGTATTGCTATTCTCTAAATAGTTGTCCAGACTACTGGCCCCAGACCTGCACAGTCGATCAAACAACATAAATGTTAGGTTCCCTACTTCAGTTATTATCATCTCATCCTGTTTTGTGTCTGGTTGCTTAAGAGTGGGTGGGTGGCGGCCGCAGGAGGCAAAGGTGGCTTCCTTGCTGGTTCTCCCCAGCCAACAGGGCCTCCAGCAGCACACAGGGAGGCTACACGTTCTTGCTGCTTCTCCCTGGTGGCCAGTAGGACCTCCGCTGACACATGGTGGGGTGGGGGCTACATTACTTCCTTGCTTTTTTTCCCCATTAGGTGGGGCCATTGCCCCTGTGTTTCTTATTTTTGCAGAATTCCTGAATTATCTCTCTCCATGGGCTTCAAGTCACAGTTCAGATCCCTCCGGTGTCCAGAGGACCCACCTCTCTTCTCCTTCTCTTCCTCATGTTGCTATATTCCAGGGTCTGGACACCAAAACTTGGAGAGGCTCTTTCTTTGCTGAACATCACTTCCTAAATTTTTGAGGATTTTGTGAGCTGGTTGGTGAACAGACTTTCTTTAAAAAGCAAAATTATATAAATTTGCAATTAAATGAATCTTAAGAGAAACAAAGGTAACAAAACTCAAAACACCTCACTTATTAATTGTTTGACTACATTTTCATATTCCCTAAGCTGTTAGGTTATATTTATCTACCCTCTATTTGTGTAGTGGAAATCCTATACAATGGTGGGCTACTGTGTACCTCTTCCTAATTCCACATTCAGTGAGATCACATTGGTATCTTGGAATTGACCATTCTACAAACCTTTGTACCACATAAATCAACGAATGCTACAGATCATGACACATTCCCTCAGACTGTTATTAGGTGTTCACCAGTATTCGCTACCATTCTTTTCTTTTGACTGTGCTAGTCGCCCATCAGTGATAGTTCTCTGTCAGAGATAAGGAAATTGATGTTCTGAGAAGTTAAGTGACCTGTTTAAAGTCTCTCATTTGGTAAACAATAAACCCAGGACTAGAACCCACAGCTTCAAAAGCCTACCTAATGCCCTTTATGATAGAGAAGAAAGGATACATCTGATCCTAAAATTACTCTTGAGTTTTTTTTTTTTCCTTTGGTACCAGGGATTGAACTCACAACCTTGCACTTACCAGGCAGGTGCTTGTGCCGCTGAGTTAAGTCCCCTGCCCTTAACCTTGAGTTTTAGGAGGCACTTCTCAGATGCATAACAGAGCTGAAAAAAGTTCTGTTCTGAGGATCTACTGAGATATCATAGTCATATTTCTGTAGCAGACATCCTTAAAATACCAACAGACTCTTGTGGCCACAGGTGATAGTCCTTACCTTATTGTTTCACAAGAAACCCTCAGTATTTTAGTGAGGCTACATGTGCATTGCAAGTTGGGGAATGGCAGGAAAGGGGAGGATGACATGGAGGGGTGGGAGTTATGAGGAACTGGACTACTGGAGGCTTTGCTGTTGAGCCTTCAAGGTCTCCTGCCTCCTCCTAAATTTATAGCCTCCACCCCATACCACATCCTAACTCATGACATACATGATAAAGTGGAAATGTGATAAAAATATAGGCAATAAAAACCTAGTACAAAATAGCTGACACACACTAGGTTTTCTAAATAAGATGTCAACTCATACCATTTATATAACATTATCTGTTGTGGTATTTAAAGATGTACAACTAATCTAAGCACATTCATATTAAGCAGAGAAATTTTTACAGACTTCCCCAAAAGTAATGAATATCATTTCCTAAAAAGAATGAAGAATTCAGCATCATTTTGTGAACCATTTGTGGTAAGTATATAAATCCTCAGACACCAGTCACTATTTTATTTATTTATTTGGGGATGGAACCTAAGTCTTTCCTGCTGAGCTACATTCCTAGTCCTTTTTCTTCTTTTGAGATCGGGTCCCACTAAGTCACTAAGTTGCTCAGGGTGGGCTTGAATTTGTGATCCTCATGCCTCAGCCTTCCTGAGTGCTGGACTAAAAGTCGCTACACCTGACTTTTTAAAAAATCTCTCATAGAATAAAAATTGTTCTTAATATGCTTAATTTTTTCTATAAAATTATAAATTGAGTGTAATAATTGATAATAAATTAATGACTTACTCATGTTTTCAGGATCTTGTCTGCATAATCTAGCTACTGCCCTCAATGACTGATGGTTTTCTGTCTCCCTTCACTGGTCACTCTTGCTCAGGGACTGTGGTATTTCTGACTCGTTACAGTCTCCATTACACCCAACCTCCCATCATTCAAACTTTACCTTCTTTTCTATTTTAGGAACTCAGGTACATCCTAAATGTTTTCCTCATCTACCACAATACAGTATTAATAATGGAGTGTCTGTCTGGATGCGGTGTTAAATTAAAAAGTGCAGAGAATGTCCTCCATGGTAAACTGTAGATGTGGCTATTCAGATGACCTTGATCTTCTGAACTTCTAAAGTACAAATGATGCTTTCTTATATACAAGTGGAGGACTGGGGACAGGCAAGAAAGGATGCAGAGTTCATTCAGGACTTCATTAACCCTCTGGAGAGTGGCAGTGAGGGAAGGGCGTTATTTACATGTTCATACAAGGGGTGATCAAGACCTACAGAGAATGTTTAAAAAGTGATAGCAGTTAAAGACATACTGCCATCAATCCCCCTCATACTCCCCTCACTTCACACACTTATCCCATCGTTCTTGCCATTTTCCAAAGCAGTTCTTGAAGTCTTCTGTTGTGTCTCTATGAGGTGTGATAAAAAACACAGCAAATGCTGCTGCAAAGTTCCATCCAACGGAAAGGTAGGCTTCTAAAAACATCACGGTGTGTCCTCAACCACCTCATTCTTGGGATCTGGCACCATGCAGCTCCTGGTTCTTCCCCAAAGTCAAAATGACTATGAAAGGTAAACATTTTGAACCAATTCAGGACAACAAGGCAGTCACAACAGAGCAACTAAAGATAGGAAAAAGGACTTCCAGAACTGCTTCAGAAGTGGCAAGAGTCACAGAATAAGTGCGTTCAAAGCAAAGGGGAGTATTTTGAAGGGAATTCATGGCAATATAGCTTTTACTATAATAAAATTTTTAAAAACTTTATACACCTTGTGTGATTCTCCTATTATTACATTCAAATGAACCCTGGGCAGTGTAGGAAGCTTACATTGTTTAGTTAGCACAGAGCACGCAATGAAGAAGCAATCTCCCTAGATCTTGTAGATAGACTTCTTATCACTGTGCTCATATGTCACGTAGAAGATGCAGAGTGTGGGTGCACCCTGTCTCATTGAAGGCTGCTTTCCAGTTTCTTCACTACATTTGGTGAGGAGGATTTCTGATGGACTCAGACTTCTCACCCTTCGCTTGAAAAGCTAGAGGTAACTCAGTTGTACTGGTGGGTCCCCGTGGGCTTCATTCTTTAAATCCCTATCAAACATGTACAGGAGACATTTCTGCAGCCTGGTTAGGAAACTATTTCTTGAAGAACAGTCATCACATTTTTGAAAAATTATGGTGGCAGCTGATCCAAAATCTTGGCCTTGAACTTCAGCCAGTGTTTTCTTGACTCCAAAGTGTCCTGCCAAAACAAAGTAATTGCACAGCTGACAGAACCTCTCTTGTTACCTCTTAGGAATGACCATAATTTACAGCCAGCAGTGCCAATGAGGGTCTCCTAGTGAACATACATCAACTCTGGGTGCATTTCAGTGAGTCATTTCAGGGCTTTCCAACCTTCTCATATTCACCTTCGTAGGGAAACACGGAATTCCTTGTCTGTGAAGAACGAAATCACTGATAAGAGCCCTGTTCTTACGGTTACCATATGTCCCCTTTCCCCTTCCAGGTGCCCACTGGTTTCCTGACCCAACAGTGTGTATCGTTTCTCGAGATCTCCAATTTTTCTTGCAGACTTCTTTCAGGCACATTGGCTTGCATTTCGCTGCAGCACTCCTGGGTTTATTACCTAGACCACCTAGCTGATTTCTGACACTTTGGTCATACTTTCTACATGGGCTCTGGTTTATGCTTACAGTTCAGACTGCTGCCTCTGTTTCTTAGCCTCTGAGTTGCTTTATTTTCAGTGCTTGGTTACCATGCAGTTTCTCACTGCCTGAATGTTTTGAACAATTGCTTTACTGCAGATTCACGGGAACATTCGTGTCCACCTTCAGATGACTCAATGGGTACCCAGGTCCTCTCCACCCACCAGACCGCTCCCACTCTTGGGATCTAGCTATCAGATGTGGCACTTTTTCTTAATCTCCTTAGCACTGACAGAGGTAAGTCATATGAACTGTCTGCCTTGAAAGTTTACATAATATATATTCCAAGAAGAAGGAATAAGTCTGTGGTATGCAAGAAGTCCGGGAGTGACAAGAGTCAAAATTAACAGAAAGGAGGTCTTACACCAACCCATTCGATCCCTCTTATATTTCAAGGTTATTATATCTTCATTTACACTCTGCAGCCCCAGTTACTGGGAAGGACAGATAATCTAGATCCTTTAAAACTCTGCATTCTTTTACCCACTGATTTTTCTATTGTTTGTGAGGAAATGTGCCACCTAATCTCTCCTGTAGTTAATAGCCAACAGAGGCATTGACAATGTACCTCCCCTTTTTCATTAGGAAAAAAATACAAAATTTACTATCTTATAAGTGTACAGTTCAGGAGTGTTAAATATATGCATATTGTTGTGAACCAAATCTGTACATCTTTTACATTTGCAAATCTGAAACTTTATACTCATTAAACAAGGCCCTCTTTACTTTCGCCCCAGCTCCTAATAGCCACCATTCTAGTTTCTGTTTCCATGAACCGTATTACCTTAGACACCTTATGTAATTAGAGTCCTATGGCATCTGTCCTTTTGTGTCTGACTTATTTCACTTAGCATAATGTCATCAAAATTCATCCATGTTGTAGCATGTGACAGGATTTTCTTCTTTTTAAATGCTAATTAATACTGCATTGTATTACCACATTTTGTTTATCCGCTCATCTGGTGGTGGACATTTGGATTGTCCTCACCTTTTGGCTGCTGTGAATAATGCTGTAATATGAATCTGGTTGTGCAAATATCTCTTGGACACTCTGCTTTCAATTTTTTTTTTTGATACATAGTCAGTGGTGGGGTTGCTGGATTAAAAGTAGTAGCTCTATTTTTAATTTTTTAGGGAACATTTATACTGCTTTCCATAGTAGTTGCCCTCTTTTTCAGTCTTACTATCAGTGCACAGGAGTTTCAATATCTCCACATTGATAACTCTAGTTGTTTATCATTACTGTCATCACTAATATTAACCATCTTTATGGGTATAAGGTGGCAATGTTTTTTTTATACTTAGTTTTTTTTAAAGTTTATTGGTATATTTTAAGCATAATAATGATCACATCCGTCATAGGGAATTTGTATTTGTATATCGTTTTTTGTGCTACTGGGGATTGAACTCAGGGCCTCTACTGGTGAACTACATCCCCAGTCCTTTTCTTATACTTTGTTACACAATCCCTGAAATTTTGACATTTTAAAAATAATCATAGCCAAGTGTGGTGGAACAGCTGGGCATGGTGGCACACTCCTGTAATTCCAGCACTCGGGAAGTTGAGGCAGGAAGGTCGTTCCAAGTTTGAGGATAGCCTGGGCTATAAAGTAAGCTTAAGACCAGCCTCAACTGCATAGTGAGACCCTGTCTCAAAAAGACCAAAAAGTAAAATAAAATAAAATGAAATAATCCAATCAGTCAACCTTGGATAGCTCAGTTCAACTTTCAAAGGCAGATGAAATTCAAATAATCTTCGGGTTGCAAAGAAGTTTTGAAAAATCCAGAGTTTTCTAATCAAGAATGGAAAATATCCAGAATATTAATGTGTGGTTTTCATCCAACACTGCCACTCAGCTTAGGGTTATCACCAAATTCCATCTGGTTTCATTACATAAACTTGTAGAGCCTTCGTGTGTTCCCAGTGATAGAAAAATCACTTCATCTTGTCTTTCACTTTTCTTCTGAGAGCTCACTGTGTCACATCTTTTATATTTTTGGATTAGACCAGAATGATAAGAATCCAAAACCAATCCTAGGTTTTGGTCTCTCTTCAGCCCAAGTGGCTGTCTTCATTTGGAAGTCAAAAAGTCTGCTTTGGCGACCTTGAAGGAAGGACCATGCAAAATACCATTTTCATCTCAAATGATTTCCTTGGTTATCAAATGTTATTTACAGTTGATGTGGAATCAGAGCCTGATGCATTTAGTTTGGAAACTTTGGGTTCTAGTTAGCTTTATACCACCCACAACAAGGGAGAGAGAGACATAACTTTGTGTATGTTGTCTTTCAGCCCAGTGTATTTCTCCTCTAATGTATGGCTCTAAACTAAGAAATCATACCTCTTATATTCCCTTTTATTTCCTCATTATTTCTTGATCAAGTCAGCAGAGTGCATAGCAAAGGGAAAATGTATGACTCATGATTAATGAATATTTTATTTTATTGAGAGATAGCAAATAGGCAATACAGTGTGCCAATCTATGTTTGACCAAACACAATTAAGCATTTCAGTCAAATACACTTCAATGGTTTTGATCTTGAAACTCATTGACTGCTTTTGCTTTCAAAATAAGTTTGTATGGAATCATAACAATTTTTGGCCAACTGAGTAGGACAGAGGTTCTTAAAAATTGTGCCCTCCAGTGAGGCAACAAATTCCATGAATCTTTTTTATTGCAATTGAAAAGTCTTTGCAAAAATACTGTCATGGACATTAAGCATTCAAATAAGGGCATGCTAGATAATAGCTCAATAAAAGATTGATATGGAGGTGAGTGGTGTAGACTCCAGGAAGAGAAAGATCAGTGCCTCCTGAGAACCCACCATGCTGGGTCAGGGAAGATCCAACCAGAAGACAACTAGCCAGCCTTCCTTGTAAGTGGTGCAGTGGTTTCCAGGAAGAGAAAAGTCAACACCTCCTGTGGACACATGGGTTGAGAACCAACACCCCCCCACCAGCAACCTGTTGGTTCGGAGGACCGGTTAAGTTGATAGCAACTAAGGTACATAAAGCAGCTAAATGCTTGTATTGTTTGGTTGATTTTGCAGGCCTGGGGCCAGCAGTCTGAGCATCTCTTGGGAGGATGACAGTATGCAATGTAGCTAATATGGGGGATTTCCTTCTATCTTGTCTTTGAGGCCCAATATTGTTCTCACTGTTTTGCTTTATTCAATATTCTATTTTGATTGGTTTTATTCTGTTTTGTTTTTGGTTTGATTTTGCTATACTGGATGCAATGGACAACTATTGTGAAGATAACAAGATATACTACAGTAGCTATTGTTTTCCTAGTATCTTGCTTTGAAGTTCTGTACCAAATGTACTGCTTTGTTTTGATTGACTTTGTTCTGTCTTGTTTTTTTGGATTTTACTATCTTTAAAATAAAATCTAAAAAAAAAGATTGATATGGAAAGAAAATTTTTCTTGATGACCCAAACTATGAGGAGCACAAGTCATAAATCTTTAAGGAAAATTCAGTGTGAAAAAGAAAGATAACATCAGTATTATTTAAGCTAATTGAGTGTGTGTTTGTGCCTTCCACTACTTACAGCCCAAAGCATCCCAAACTATGCAGCTATGCAGCTATGCATAGGGGTAAGTCTTTGACTAGAATACAATGGAAAACTGCTAAAGGGGTTTTAGCAAAACTGTGACAAGGGAAGGTGTGTGTTAAAAAAATCTAGTTTTAGTGTGTGAGGATGGAATTGCAAGAGTTTAAGGATAGACACAAGAGGGAAAGAAGGCCATATTTTGAGAGGGTAGATTCTAAGAGGATAGATTCTGAAGTAGACCTTGGACATGTTGAGTACAAGCAATCTTTTAATTTTTCTAGTGGAGATGCCAAGAAATCAGTCAAGTGATGCATTTGGAGTCTAAGCAATTATGAATTTGAATATTATTAGATAATCTACAATTACCAGTTTAAGATTAAGAAAAAATTATTTAGTTATCTCAGGTTCCAGGTTTTAAGAAATCTAGATTGGATCTTCTGTTTTTGCATATCCAACAGTCCCTCAAAATTACCTTTTGTTAAGCCAGCAGTCCTTAAATTACCCTTAAACTCACACTAAGTACTATTTAATAACGCAGGAGACAGAAAGCCAGATAGGTCTGGTTTTTGGTATCAGTAGTGTCTTTGTTGTGGAAAGATGTCAGTTCCCAAATTCTTACTACACTGTACAGACTTGTGTACCTCAGGCAATTTTATAGCTCAAACCCTACTCCTTGGGGACTTATAACAACTTATAAATCCATGAGGAATTTTTCAGCAAAGTTCTATTACTTAGTTTATTCATGGATTAGGCTTATAAGAGTAGATTCATTCTAACACTCAAATGAGCAGAGTTTTTTTTTTTTCACACTGGCAAGAACACTTGCTTCCGTTTTTCCACATTCAGCTTACGATGGTTTCAGAATTTATGTTCTCAGTTATATCCCCCATTGACTTTGAAAACTTAGAAAATACTTACTATGGTTCTTCCCAGAATCCAGTACTATTCAAAGCCTTTCTTTATGTAGCATTAGGAAACTGAGACTCACAAAACTATTTCATATGATCTTGCTTCTCTGGTTTACTTCTAAGAACATTGGCTCTGCTCTTCCGACTAACCAGAAGTCAAGACAGCGGTCTAATAACTAAGCAATGTCTGTTATTAAGGGTGGAGAACATGAAGAGGATTTCCATGCTAAGTTTTTCAGAGTTGGACTGAGGGTAAGCTCATTTTTCTTTTACTACTAAAATTTTGTATTAGGTTTTTTTTGAAACAAAAAAATGTCTTTGGAATATTTAGTGTAATGTCCACAAAAAGAAGCTGGGAAGTACTAATGGTCTCATTGTTCAGTTGGCTTGATATGCAAGTATCACATCTGTGGATAATTTGGGCCATTTTATTTCAGCCACTTCTAGGGAATTATCAGCATATAGACTCTTACTGTCATCTTAAAGCTAAAGTTTATGTTAACTTTCAATATTTACTAATTTCTGTCCCTTTATTTCCAAATTTAATTCTATCTGATTCACTTTAGTTCAAATTAATTTCAAAGTTATGTTTCTACCTTCAAATTATAGGACAGAAATTTTCCTACCTGAAAGGTCCCTGGAGTTTTTCAAGTAGAAAGGCTTCATTTTATTATAGATGATAAAATGTAGGTGCAGAAAAGTGATGAGAATTGCTAGTCATGATTTTGCCTTGTTCCTAGCATTTCGAGCATTGACTCAATTGTGTGGCAGAAGAGGTGACATAATCCAAAGCATATGTCTGAATAGTTTGCTCCCGCACTGTGTGACCATGTATTGACATTCTATGTTATGTGGCAAGTGCCCTGAATATGGTGCCCATAATGGTTGATACATTGTGTCAACCTGAAAAGTCTAGAAGTTTAACTTAGTGACTCAGCAGGGGACCAAGGTCCTCACTTTGTAAACATTCTCATCCTGTGCAAAAGGAGGGTACAGAGATGGTTTGAGTATTACACATGCCCTGGGGGTGAGGGAGGAGGTAGCCTGCTTTTAATATAAGAGAGAAAGAGAGGCTTGTTCTCCGTCTTTTTCTCTTTCTGCTTTTGCTGTCTTCTGTTGCCTTAAACTGTTGGCCCTATGCCATGCTACCCTACCTTGGAACCAAGTGATTATGGACTAAAATACCCATAAATGGTGAGCTAAGTAAACCTCTCCTTCCTTAATTTTGAGTGTTGGGTATTTTGTTTCTAGAAAAAAAAATGTAACCAAGACAAAATTTGGTATCACAAGTAGGGTCATTGCTGTGTCTATAACTAACCAAGTGGTTCAAGATCCTTTAAAAATGGCTTGTAAAAGGAGTTTCAAAAGGTTCATAGATGCTGGCTAAAAGAGTAGTGTTAAGAGACTTTAGACTGTTTTATATGGGAAATTCTGGTCAGAACACAAAAGACCAAAAGACTAATATAAATCCTATCAGTAAAGACCAGGCTTGGGAGGTTTCTGTTTAAAAAAAAAAGCATTGCATTAGCTGTTGGAGTCCAGACCATATGTGTAATGGCTTGGCAAAAAATTTTTCTGCATTTTGCTTGTGTTCAGAGACTTTGCCTGAGACTGAGATTAATTGTGGAAGACTAATTAATGTGGCAAAAAATCTTTCAAGGCAGTCAAATGTTGAAGTGGTGGTATGGCTGCTCTTGGGGGTTTTTAACCAGATCTATGTTAAAAATCAAGAGCAAAGAGCCCAGCAAGATGATTTAAAATGCTGTAAGTTTGGCAAAAAAAAAAAAAAAAAAACCCAAAAACAAACAAACAAACAAAAAAACAAACCTCCAGTAAAGTTGTAGGATACAAAGATAGAGCTGAGGGCATCTCCATTGCTTAAAAAAAAAAAAATATATATATATATATATATATATATGTACATATATTTGTATAATAGTCTGAGGGCATCATGAAAAGCATCAAATCTCCACCCTTTGCAGCCTCAAAACTGCAAAAGTAAAAGACTTTGCTTTAAAAAAAAAAGCTGCAAAACACCATGTTCCAGAATGTTGACAGTGCAAAAATTTTGTTTCTCAAAATTAGATTCAGAGCACCCAGAAATCCAGGCACTTAACTCCTACAGCAAAGAGAAAAAAAAAATCGTGGCTACTACTCCAGTTGTGCTGATTTTAGGTGTATGTAAAATGCAAGAATTGTGGGGTTAAAAGGCTTCTGCCGTGATTTCAAAAGACCTGATAGACCAAACAGTGTACCTCTGAGAGGGCAGTGCACAGAGCTGTGAGGGTAAAGCCAAAGGTGCAGTAGAGACCCCAAAAGTTTAAAAAAGCCAAAAACATAACTTGCTTAAAAAAAAACTGCAAGAAAATACCAACGACAGCCCTCCCAAAGCTGTGAGAGCTATAACCATCAAAAGTGCCATAGGTATAAAGCCACTCAGCTCACAGTTTGCTGCAGATTGTGTCAGGTGCTAAATGTAAAACTATAGTACTTAATGTTTGCCCTGCTGGATTTTAGACTTGCTTTGGTCTCATTCCTTTGTATCCCACTTGTAATAACTTTTGGAATAAAAATGTTTATCTTGTGCCAGTAAATGTTGGAGGTGTTTAAATTTGTTTCCATCTATATAGGAGCTTGCAGCTAAGAGTTTGCCTTACATCTCTGAGGAAACTTAAAATTTAGACTTTTCAGCAATGCTGAAACTCTTGTGACTCTTAGTGATAGACTAAATGCCTTTTGCATAAAGGGATGTGCATGAGTCTTTGGGGGGCCAGGGGCAAAATGTTATGATCCTAATATAATATAATGTTGACAGACTTAATACTGATTCTTAAAGATTGTTAAACCTGTGTTATAATGTTCAAGTTGTAAAATAATAAAAATAGGCATGTCTAAAAACTGGTTTAAAAAATGCATCTTGTGGCCAAGTTGACAAAGGGAGGATTATATTGGTTGATACACCGTGTCAACTCGAAAAGTCTAAAAGTTTAATTAAGTGACTCAGCAGGGGACCAGGGTTCTCACCTGTTTGTAAACATCCACATCCTGTGCCAGAGGAGGGTACAGAGATGGTGTGAGTGCTATACTTGTCCTGGAGGGTGAGTAGCCTACTTTTAATATAAGAGAGAAAAAGAGGCTTATTCTCCCCATTTTTGCTCTTGCTGCTTTTGCTGACTTTTGCTGCCTTAAACTGTTGCCCCTGTCATGCCACCCTGCCTTGGAACCAGCTGATTATAGCCTAAAATCTCCACAAGTGGTGAGTTAAATAAACCTTTTCTTCTTTAATTTTATATGTTGGATATTTTGTCCCAGCAACAGCAACAACAACAAAAGTAATATTCTATGCTATGTGGCAAGTGCCATAAATGTGGCATCTTTATAGAGGACATGTTTACACCTCATAATTCCCAAGGGTCAGAAGTCTGATGAAGGCTTAGCTGTAGCCTCCCAGGCTGTAGTAATCAAATATCAACCAAGCTATGATCTTTCCTGGAAGATTTCTGTGGGGGAAGTATCCACTTCCAAGCCCACTCAGATTGTAAACAGAATTTATTTTCTTGTTGCTGTAAAACTGAAGGTTCTAACTACCTTCTTGCTGTTGACTAGAGATGATCCTCAGTTCCTCCCCACCCCCTTGTCATCTGTACCTCCTCACCTATCCCTTCCTTCTCCAAGGCAGCAAGGGAGAAAGTCTTTAGGGAGATGAAGTCTTGTATGATTTAATATAATCACAGAAGTGACAATACATCTTTTGCCATATCCCATCTTTTACAAGCAAATCATAAGTAGCACTTGAACTCAAGGGGAGAAGAATACGTGCAGGCATGGATACCAGAAGATGAAGATCATCAGGGACTACCTTTGGATCTGCCACTACAACCTCAAATAAGGAATTTACTTGGGCTTGCATAGGGATAAATTCCAGCCAATAACAGCACTCTAGGTCACTGTTAATTTGAAGATATATTTCTAGTCCTGTGTCTCAGAGCTCTTCCTCCATATCATTGAATACCTTTATCATTTTTATCAATGTTTCTAATTGGCAAATCTTTCAAATTTATTGGTGAATGAGATCAGAATATTATCAAGTCAGTTGGATGACATAGTTGATTCTAATTTTATTTCCCTGCTGATGTAATGGGGATAGTAGTTTTGATATATAACAAAGTGATTTGTCCATTTGAACTTCCCTGTATGTAACTTTCTCTTTTTTAGCCAGAGTCCTCTCTTTGCAGAAGAATACAAAGACAAAGTCAACGTTTAACTTTTATACTCCAAAAATGGAAGTTTCAAGTTTACAGTTGGACATTTTGACATTTTGAAAGACGGAGTTTAGGGACAGAATGGATTTTCTAAACTTCTTAAACTCTCAATGACAGAGGATTGAAAACTTAAATGTGATGCCCCAGAAGCCTCTGTATTTGAGAAAGGAGGGAAAGCTTACTCTTTAGATCCCAGTGAACTATAGAAAAGAGACAAGTAGGATGTGGAGGTCAAATGCTAGGATCCTGAGGGACCTCCTTCAAGGTCAGAAGTTCAGGAGCTACAGAAATATTCAGATAGATTTATGGAAACCAATGATATTGTCGCTGGTTGGCTAGTTTCCATAGGTTTAACCTGAGGTAACCTGCAAACTTCAGATGTTAGCTTCACACTCGTCTGCACAGAAGTAATTTCTAACACGTGTCACTCACAGGGAGGCAGATTGAGAGATGGCCCAAGGTATTACTCTTAGTTCCTGTGATCTGTTTGTGTCATTCTTACAACCCAGAAATTTGCAGATGGCCCAGGGAGAGCACAGAGATACTGACAGAGCTTGCACTCAATGGAAAGATTCACAGTGATGATGTTTACTGGAGCCCTGTGACCCTGAAAAACAAGCATGGTTAAGAAACCTCTTCAGCCTTGTGTATCCTGAGAAAGGGTTGATTGTAAAAACCATCCTTCCCCTTTACTACTTAGATAAGACTCATGGATAACATCTGTTTAGCTATGGCAAGAACATATACACAACTTCCAAATCCCCAGTCATTGCCTCATAAATGATTAGCCAAAGTGCAAGTGTTCACTCATCAGTCAGAACAAGATACTCATTAGTCATGCTTGGGTTAGGAGTCCCTCCTTCCCCCAGCTCTTTGAACTTTGGCTCACCCGTAGCCTGAGGCCCCATCTGACCCTTACTAAGACCTCTCCTAAGATTGAGCGGTTGGTGGGATAAATGTTCTCTAATCTTCAGTTCCATCATGCTACCTTTTCAGCCCCCTTACCTACAACGAGATCTTTTCAGCCTTGTTCATTCTTTTCTACAAAAAACTAAAGCAAAACAAAGCAAAAGCAAAACAAAATAAAACAAACTTTTCTTTAAACCTAACTCTTAAACCTTGTAGAACTTAGGGTCACAGCCATCTCTTCATCGAGTGATGATTCCTTTTCCCCCTTTCCAATAGCCCTGTTAAACAGTGTCTCCTCACTAAGCCTGGATTTGTTTTTATTTTACAACATATATGGTGAGTTTGTTACCAAAGGCAAATGGCCAAGACCACTGATTCTAGCTACGAACGACAATGTGATGCCCAAGGCTCAGATAGGGCCACATACACTTCAGAGAGACTTTGTCCCATGGGGCAATCCAGGGAGGATCAAAAACATCACTGAGATTTTGGGCCTCTTTTCCCTTGTTTCATGAGTCCTTCCTTTAGCTAACTGACATTTTGGAGATCAGGAGCTAAAGTCCTCTAAAGGACTGACAATTTACTCAAAAGAAACTGAGTCAGTTTTTGCCAGTTTAAAAGTCTTCTTCTCTTTCTTGCATAAGACACTAGAGATTTGTTTTCCTTGCTACTCAGCAACTAAATTGATTACCAAAAAAAAAAAAAAAGACAAAATCCATATTTTCTTAGCACAACTGATAGCTGTATGTGCAAGTTTGTGACCAGATATACCAGAATTATGAGTCAAATAAAACAAGATGATCTTCCATAGCAATAAAGGTAAGAGCCTGCCTTTGAGTTCATAGACACGTAAGTACAGGATGCAAAAATTTGGTTTAGGAGCAATGCAGCAGTACTCAGGAAGTGAAAAATTAAGGGTTGTATTAGCTAGGAATTTTTTGGTTGTAATTTACAGAAACCCAGCTGGGATTAGGCAAAAGGAAAAAAAAGAGGGAATTTATTGGTCCTCAGAATCCAAAAACAACCAGGCTGGGGGAAGGAAAGGGAAGTTGCTTGGTTTCAGGGATAAATGGGACACTGGACGCAAAAGCCCTGGGGCTCTCTCCATGCCTAGTCTGGGCTGGTTTCTCTTTGGGCGGCATTCTCTCTTTTAGGTTTTATTCTCTCACTGCAGACCATCCTTTTGCACTAGGCAGGATTATGGCCCTTAGACACATCTAAGTTGTGAGACACTTCTGACTTTTGCTACTGGAGTGGAGAGAAGCTGGCTATTTCAGATACAGCCAGGAAAATTCTGTGGGTGAATTCTGATAGGAAACCTGAGAAGGGCTCTCCCATAGGCAGGCAGAGATAACATATAGTGCTAGTACATATCAGGCACTCTGCCAAGACGGGGTTCAGTTGCTTTTGTAGGCCTTATCTGTTAGTGAATAAATATGTGTTGGAAGAATGAAGGGAAGGAGGAGTGGATAAATAAAATCAGTGCTGCCACATGGTGTTATCTTGTAGTTTCTTTGTTGAACAAATACAAGAAAGCATATGTGGATGAGTGAGGGTTCATGTGGTCACCATGCTGGGTCCTGGAGAGGACCACAGGACTATCAGGAAACTGCCCCTCTAATGACGGAGGCAGCCCAATCAGCAATAATGATGCTGGGTGCAGTGCATAGATCGATGTACATGCAGGGGCTCTGGAAGGATAGGGAGTGGTTTGCAGAAAGTGCTGCTGGAGATCAGGGAAGGCCTGACAGATCAGGAGCTGCTTACTGGGAAAGGTGACAATGTGAGAGGAGCGGAGGAACATTCCTTGGAGGAGAAAGAGGGCGGCCTCCCTACAGTTCCCTCAGAGCTCTCCCTCTGCCCCTTCTGTTTCTACAAAGTAATCCCATTCCTGCCCCAGCTGTAAGCAGGAGTGAAAGGGGCAGCTAGGGAACACTGGGTGGGTCAAGGAGGCCATCAGCCTGGATCATCCTCCTCCACATGGTGAGGGGATGAAGGCCTAGGGTCTCTGAGGCACCTAACAGCCTCCAAGAAAGCCCTCACCCAGTCCCTCCTCAGAGCTTTTCCACTTGCTCACATTCACCCTCCCTCATTCCTCCTGACCCCTTTTCTCCACTGGGATGTGAGACAGTGCCACACCCTGCAGCATACTCCATTTTATGAAGTTGGAAAGATGGACCAAGGGTAGACTATTACTCATTCAGGGCTCATTTAGGATATTTAAATATATATAATATATATTTTTTATCTTTTTGAGACAGGGTTTTGCTATGCAGTTAGGGCTGGCCCTGAACTCACTTATATAGCTCAGGCTGACCTCAAACTCACAGAGATTCTGCTGCCTCAACCTCCGGAGTGCTGGGATTACAGGTGTGTACCACCACACTTGGCCTCATTTACATTTTAATGAAAGAAAATTTTTGGCCAAAACAATGACATTCTCAGTGACAAATTTTGGATATCTTCAATGGAAGTGGGAGAATTTGGAGGATTCATGATAAATCTACTCCCCCACCCCTAAAAGTGTTCTTCACGTTGTAGTCTGTGGATTTAAAAATCAATTTTGTGGTTCACAACTAATGTTGTGTGTGTGTGTGTGTTTGTACTGGGGATTGAATCCAGAACCTCCCATGTGCTAAGTAAGTACTCTACCACTGAGTACATATTTAGCCTACAAATAGTATTTTTAAAAGGATGAAATAGAACTGAATAGAATGGTATAGAACACAAAGAATATTGGAGTTCATGGCATGTGATAAGTATAAGTCATGTTTCATAAAATATATTTCTGGTAAACACTTGTGTGTGTCAGGATCATATGTGTATGTGTGTGTGTGTGTGTATGTGTATGTGCATGCGTGTGTTTTGGTGTGGATTATAGTGAAAAAAATTGAAAGATATCATTTCAAATTTGCCCTCTAACAAAGTACAATTTGGGGTTGACCTAAATAAATTGGGTAGCTTTTCCTTAGAATCAGGATAGTCTTGGCTAGTCCAACTTGCCCTGTGGCAAGTTCTAAGTAGAATATTTCATATTTTTTGAAATCTTTCCTTAGCGTGAAAGTCACTCATAGTTCCCAAGTCCCTCAGGAAATGAAACAAAATGCAGTACTAGTGGTTGTTTTCTACCTGTTTAAGCAAATGATTTTTGCTTGAAATTTCCCCAGTGACTATTCTAGGTAATGAAAACTTGATTCTATGTTTCTAAACACCTTTGAGGATTAGAGTCATTAATAATGACTATCTGCTATCCACAAGCACAATTGTGAATTTCCTACCGAATTTTTCGGTAACAGGAGCCCTTTGTGTTGTTGGAAAGCATGACCCCTGCTCCCTAGGGCAATCCAACCCTTGTCTAGTCCTCCGAGCAGTAGAACAGAAGAATGCGCAGAAGTGTGTTCAGTGATAAGTCCATGTTTAGGGCAAATGTAGATGAAAATGGTAGTTCTGGAGAAACAGCTGATTGCCAGAACAACTTTCTGAGCTCAGAAGGGAGGCCTACAGAACTCCATTTTATCCTTTTCAGAATGACTGAAAAGGCCAAGTCCTTAAGATTGGAGGTGAAACCCACTGTTTCTCTGAAAGTTCAGAAGGACAGGTTTCTGCCTCAAGGAAACTACACAAGGTTGCAAAAGTATGTGCTACCCAGACACAACACAGCACAACACAACACGCTCTGAAACCCACAACAATTCTTTGGCAAAACTGACAATAAGCAGTGACTAACAAATTGTTCTTTTCCTTGGCTGGATGCCTAGGAGAAAGGCTTTCTTGTAGGAGGCTTAAAGAGGACTTTGGGTGTTTTCTTACTTCCAAGAGACATGAAAACAGCTATTGCCTCTCCTACTGCATGTTCTGGGTCTTAGGTAGTCTCATGGGCCAGGCTGCCTTCTGATTACATCCTCATTATTTTAGAACTTAGACTCCTGGAAGCAATAGGCCAAGGAGCTCCCATTTCTCAGAGCCCTTGGACCCCCAAGCATTAGTGGCTCTCATGATATTATATTTTAAGAGCTTCAAAACATCTTTGCTGCTCCCTCCCTGAAATTCCACATTACTTCAGTCTCAACACAAATGCCAAATACTGAAAAACATCATCTGTCTCTAGGCCTTATCTGTTATCTAAATTGTAGTATGAAAGATTTTTAATTGCAAAGGAGTGGGTAGGGAAATCTGGGGATACCAAATGTTAGCAGCATTTCTCTCACACTTGGCCCCAGGCAATTCAAGTTGGCTTGTGTGTAGTTTAATAAAAAAAACAATTTATACAAAAAAACAATGGAATTAGAAAGCAGTAAGCAGGGTCCCAGTAACTGCTATTTTAGGAACTCTCAGACCACCATGATTATCAGAGTGCTACAGTCAATGACACTGACAGAAACATGGCAACCATGAGCTTTTGAATAGAGAAGTTTGCTTAGAATGAATGGCCTGTCTCAGATTCCTGCAAAGTTACAGGAATCACACCAAGTATGATTCAAATTTTACTGAAACAGTTTATGGACCAGAGAAGTATGTTTGGAGACACAGTTGAAGAAAATTCACTAAAAGCTATGAAATGTAAACAAAGCTTAAGAGGTTGGAGCCTTC
Source organism: Dasyprocta punctata (assembly GCA_004363535.1). Classification (NCBI taxonomy): domain Eukaryota; kingdom Metazoa; phylum Chordata; class Mammalia; order Rodentia; family Dasyproctidae; genus Dasyprocta; species Dasyprocta punctata. Next base: position 6,150 of record RJWM01011156.1, on the reverse strand, counting down.
TATGAATGCCTGTAAGGAGTCTTTCCCAAGTAGAATTCTTTTGGGAATGTAATTCTGAATTCCAGTTTCATCATTTGCAGCCTAATATGTGCATCTCTCTTCTGTGTGTGCTGGGCATTTGCACACATAATGTCTCCCTTGATCCTTGCTGTAGTCAGGGCTTACAAGGGAATGGATTTAATATAGGACACATAATTTATGAGACTATTTTATAATATTTACCCAAAAGTCAGATGCAGAAGGGTGCAGATTTGCCCACACAATACAGTCTCAAAATATCCAATTGAGGGCCTGGATCCCACAGCAATGTCCTGCACCAGCCCAACTGGAGGCCTACTGCCCACGACAATGTCTCATGCAAGTCTATATCAAGGACCTGCACTGAAAAGGGCCAAAGGTCAGTGGTGGAAGCTAGAAATTCTGCACCAGTGAGGTGAAGATCTGTGCCAGCAGGCTGAGGGATCTGCAGTGGAGCTAGGAAGCGATGTTCAAGGTAAGGACCAGAGCTTTCATGAAAAGAAAACAACCATCTTCAGTGACAGTGCGGACCCGAGTTCCTCCAATGATGAGAACAGCTGAGTTCATATCAGGAAAACCAGCATGAAAAGTCTCTCCAGGAGAATCAGTAGCACACCATCTTTCCTTCCAGTTCTCCTTTTATGCTGTTGGTAACAATTTTAGGGTGGACCTTTCATACCCAGCACCATGCTGACTTAGTTCAAAGGGTGTTACAAGTTGACCATTAGTTAATCCACCACAATTCTTGATACTGCTTAGCAGAATACATGTTCAAACAGAATATAAGTTTGAAGGAAGGAAGAGAAAAGTAAAGAGAAGGAATAGGTAACAATGCAAGGGAAAAATGAAAGGAGAGAAGGCAGAAAGATAGAAAGAAAGAAAAAAGAAAAAAGAAAGAAAGGAAAGGAAAGGTAAGGATTTTAACTAGAGTCTAGTTAACTAGAACACAGACAGGAATAGAGACAGACTTTATTTATCCTCTTCCACAGCTTGGTGGTACCCAGGACTAGCATCTGCTTCCTTGTTTCAGGAATTGGGGAGATCTTGTTTACCTGGGCCTTGGTGTTGTAACCCAGAATGGGATTCTAGGATGATCAGTACCTAGAGGACTGAACAGTGTACCCCTGGAGGACTACAGGTGAATCTTGGTCAGAGAAAGAGCAAGTGAGGAGAGAAAAGGCACCAAGATGATACCATGTAGGAAAGGTGGAGACAAGTGAGCTTATTTCTGAGGTGCAGAGCAAATGTTGTACAGGTTGTACTAATGGATGATATATAAAGTTGATACGGACACAGAGTAGGTACTCGATAAATTGTTGCTGGGTACAGTCTGATAATGAAGTTTGGGAGTGGCAGAGAAGTAGGTGTTATAAGACTTAATGATTCTTAAGCATTTTGGAAGCATTTAGATTTCAAATTGATGTGCCAATTATAAGTCATTTCATTTGGTGAAGCCAATCCCCTAAGAATCTTTGGGCACACATTTAAAAAATAATTCCACCATAATCATCACATGGACCACTTATTAATTTAGAACTCATAAGTATTTTCTTCCTGTGACCCAGAGTTCAAGCCAGAGGTTTATCTCCTTGCTGACATCCCTGCTTTTGGGATGGATCACCATTTTTGGGGTTTCATTACTCCTCCTTTCCGCTATTGGCACACAGCAAGAACCGTGTGCAATGTGGGCACCTGACACTGTTTTTCCAAGTTTACTAAGGACCTGTTGTCTTTTTTCTGTCACTCCATTACCCCAAGTCTCCCTAGAATCTCCATTCTGCTTTCTGGAGTTCCCATCTAGTTGTTAGGAGTCCTGCTGACCACGTGGCTAGACCAGAGAGAATGAAGGGGAACCCCAGCAACAGTGTCCTAAGGTCCTGAGTTGGAATATGGGTTGTTCTTATTCCAAAAGCAAAGTTTAAATTGGTGATGAGATTTTATAGTATGATCAACATAGTACTATACTTCAGGCACAAAATGAGTTCAGAAAGTATCTGGGGATTGGCTCAGAATCTGACCACAATGTTTCTGTGGTAAATTGAATTGTTAGTTTGCCAATAATTGACTTAGAAACAACTGTTAGAATCAAAATATAGTCACTTAGAATTGATGGAGTTGAATGTAATCTACCCATTTCATATTTCATATCTTCCGCAAAACTTAGAATGCTCAAACTTGTCTGAATTAGGGCCTTTGCATAAAGTCTATTGGACACATCCTATTCTAGCAGGCTTCCCCTCCTCACAGGCAGCTTTGCCCATAGGGAAAGAGGCAATAAAGTCTAATACTCTGGTGGTACTAACACCTTCGTGATGTTTGTAGAAGGAGCAACCTTGGGCCAAGTGGACGAGAGAAGAGGAAGTTCTCGAACCACTTCCAAAGGGTTGAGGCTGAAGAACAGATGTCTATGGGCTGCCCAAATGTCTGCCACATGGCTCAGTAGTGCTACTGCTGCCGAAACCCTAAGTCTACAACTCAGGGTGGTCTGGAAGGGAAGGATTGTTTTCCTGAGAGTGGTTTCAAGAATGCAGCTCCTCACCTAATAAAAGGAATGTGAATGATTAACTGGGTCTAATATTAGTATCTACAAAATAAAGAGCAATTGGGCCTGGTAGGAGAGAGAACAAACCTTGTATGCACCAACTGCCAGGTAAAATCTGTTCTTTTTCAACCATAAATCTTTCTTGGACGCCAGAGAAGAATTTCACTTCCGTCAGAAACACCGAATGAACCAAAGAAAAAGAATGTGTTGTTTTGGAGATGAAAGCATATTAAGTTTAAAGTTCTTGGTGTCTTTCTGCTTGTTTTGTTGGCTTCTTTCTCATGGTATCCTTGACTTGTCCAAGACTTGCATTGTTTTCAGGATAGACCATTTTCTTTAGGCTTTAGGTTTAATCAGATGACTTGTATTTGACATTAAGCTTACTGTTCTAGGTGGGGACTGGTTATATTACCTTTGAGTACCAAACTCTTAATGATTGGGAAGAATATATCAACAGATTTAAGGATATTCCTAAACTCAAGAATACCACTAATTCTTATGCAGAAGTTGCAATTCAATTCACCAAATAAGTTTACTACTCTTGTTGAACTGAGATTCAAATTAGTAGTAGTTGTTTTATTTACGTTATCTAATTTTCCCTCATGAATAACCTTTGAGAGGGTCTGTGGTTCTAAGTATAGTCTTTCCAACCACATCAGCATCACCAGAGAACTTGCTGGAAATGCATATCCTTTAGCCTCACTCCAGAGTAGGCCAGCTGTCTGAACTTTAAGCAAGCCCTTCAAGTAATGGCAATGTACACTAAAATTTGGGAATCATTGGTGTAGGAAACATTATTACCACAGAATTTATTATATGCCCTCAGGTCATGGATTGCTGAAATTTCTTATAGTAAAACTTTCAACATTAAATTCTAGATTTTCAAGGATCTTCAGTACCATTCACGTAGTAAACAAATAAATACTCTATGCAAATTCTGAGTCTCTAATGTTGCTGACATCTTTTACCTTCCTTCCCTGCCTCCATCCTTCTCTCCCTCTTTCTCTTCCTTAATTCTTAGCTGCTTTGCATAACTTCAAGAAATATTTCTCCCCCTTATGTATATTTTAGATGAAGCTGTTATTTAAGTGGATATTGTTCCATGTACCATTCAATAGCCAATTAACCTAAGCTGATCAATCCAAGTGCTTTACTTCTTGAGTATAGAGATTGGTCTAGAGATCTTAGCTGACCACTTTGAGAATCTTGGGATGGAGGACAACAATGTGAGCTCTATAATGTAGAGATTCTTCTTGTTCTTGACTTTTTGAGCTCCAGGTGAACTTGGAGCATCAGGAGGCACACTGGCTTCCCTGTGGAGACAGGCAGCCTGGGAATGAAGCCCAGTCAGAGAAAAGCAAAGCCACGTATTGAGAGGGAAAGGGGCAGGGAGCTGAAGTCATCTTCTGAATCAGTAGATTCACCATACCTTTCATGCCAGGGTCAGCTCTTTCCTTGAACTTCATATTTGATTCCACATTCTTTGTGAAGACCTTAACAAGAAGGTCTTGGAGATTGTATTAGTGACTTTTTTTTTTGGTATGTGATTGTAAAAATCAGAAACAAAAATTTGAACTTAGTAGAACTATGTTCTGTAGCAGATCAGAGTCCTTGTTCCTGTTAATGCCTACATACACACTGTATACATATCTTCTGACTGCCATCAAGATGCCAATGAAGTGGAATGTTAATGGAGATTTTACTAGAGGCCCATAAAATCAAGAACAAATGATAGGTACCAATATCTACATTTGGCAGTGATGGTGAACCTTTTAGAGCTTTCAATGATAACAAATAGCCAGTGGAGGCACACGTGCCAGAGGTTCACCATCAGTGTTCTAGAGTGAAGCTAGAAGATTATTTGATACAGGATTTTCATAGCTAAAGAACCTAGGACTGAGCAAGTCAGCATTATAAGTTCATAAAGGGCTTATATATTAGAAAATCTGCAATTCATGAGGAAGTCTGCAAGGCCAGTAGAAACACATTTTGTGAGAACATTCTTAGCAAGACGAGCATAACTCCCATCGTAAGGGATAGGGGCAGGGAATACTTCACTGTTACCTTGAGCTGCATATCACTTAGAAGATGTTATATATTCACTGGAATTTGGGTTGGGATGAAGTACTTTTAGCCTCATTCTGTCTTGAAGTTGGACAATATGTTTACAGGGAAGTAGAGGAAAGTGACGAGACCAAATTCTGATTTAATTTGACTTAATTTCCACTCCAACTCTGCTAACTGTTTCTAGCATGTGAATCCTCCTGACAAGATGTATCTATCTGGTTTGCTTGACATGTGGGAAACTTTGCTCTGTTACATTCAGTTATCAATTTCTCCTTCAAATCAAATCCATGACCTCTTTTTGTGTACTCTCCTGGGTCATTGCTTCCATCGGTATTGTCCCTAAACAACACACTCAGACATCACACACCCGGGGCTGTCCTTGTGTGAATACATGTGCACAACATGACACACTTTAAAACCACTGTGTGAATAGGTTTTGTAAGATGAGAAATTTCTAGCAGTAGAATTTTATTTCAAGTATTCTAGTTTCTGAAACAAAATCAAACAAACAATAAGGACAACAACAAAAATAAATCTAGCTCCTTCCCCCAATACACAAAGCAAAACAAAACAAAATTTCTTTTCCAAAGAACCTGAGAAAATATTTGTAAAATGTTGGTAAATGAAAATATTTTTTTTAAAAAAAACATTGTTTTATTATTAAACCACATGTCTATCACGTTTACTTTTCTATTCCCATATTACTATCTACTACTTGTTGTGATATAATCTTTGTTCCATCTAATTGTTTTTGGTAGCTTTCAAGTTTCTTTAATAATATTACTTGCTCTTGATATACCAACATCATTTTTATTTATTTATGTATTTATTTATCTTTTTGATACCGAGGATTATTTTATTTTAAAGAGAATAAAACAAAACAAAACACAACGAAGCAAATCAGAAAAGAACAATGCAAGCAACATAGGACTTCAAAACATGACAACAGGAAATCAACCATGGCTACCATAATATCTCTTGTTTTCTTCAAAATAGTTGTCCATACCATCACACACAATAAATTCAAACAAAACAAAATAGTATAAAACTAATCAAAACAAAAGAATGAAAGCATTATGGGACTTCTCCACATCATTTTTAAAAGTTGACATCACATAATAATGGAAACAGTGAGAAGGAGACCAGGGACGGGGATGGGAGAGAGAAAGAAGGCAAAAGAAACAAAGAGAATGGAAGGGAAAAAGTGGGAACAAAGCTTTTGTAAATGTGAAGGGGAAGAAGGGTTGAAGGGAGAGGAGGCGAATGGGAAAGAAAGAAGAATCAAAATATATTAGGTACAGGTATAAATTCCCTGTGATGAATGTGATCAATGTGTGTGACAAATATATACTGATAAAAAAAGAGAAAAAATAATGGAAGAAATCATGTACCATGCACACAGGGCTATTTTGACTTGCATATGACTAAACAGATGCTGATTTTTATAGTTGATTTAAAATTTAAATCATTCTTTAAAGCAATGCACTCTCAAATGTATCTATCCATTTGTATCTTTTTTTTTT